>JASDQU010308230.1:44428-63957 GCA_032191745.1 Picea mariana
TGTCATCGGGTCTCAGGGACTCGAAGGTACAATGCTCGACCACTGACCTCACGAAGTCACGAAGTCCAATCCTCTGAGTGTAGAGAGGGGTTCGCACGAAAAGTTCTGTGGGTGCAGATTTCCCGACAGGGAAATAGAAGAGAATTACAGTTCTTCAGGCCGAGGAAGAAGAAAAGATCCTAAGCTGACATAGGCCTTTCGACCTACAGGTTGTGAGGAATGGCGTTGGCATCACTATGTTTCAGTCAATTAACTGAAGACTAAGAGACTAGTTAACTCAAACTAGGTGGGAGTTCACTCCCGTAATTGTTTGAGAGACTACACTAGGTGGCACTTTACTCTTGTAATTGTTGGTGTGTGTCTAGATCACTCTAGACCACAACTATGGGGCATTTTCTTCTCCTCCAATGCATATTAGTTGATTTATACAGAGTATATCATGTGTAAATTATCATTCATTCATTTGGTTAATGACAATTCTTCCATTCTTTCTTTCCTGCTTCTCTTTTCTCATATTTTCTCTGCAAATATGTATGTCAATTCCTAGATAGATCTATTTTTTGCAGTTTCAACACATTTACATGGCATCAAAGCCGACGGACTTCTAGGGAAAATACACACCAAATTATTTTTGCAGGTACCAAAGACTGAAGACAGTGAAAAAATGGAATTTCCAAAAGAATTGATTCTTACACCGTATAATTTATCTGCATGGAAGGAGAAGATGATAATGCATATTTGAAGAAAGTATTATACCAATTAACCATGAACATAGAGACATAAGCAACATCATCCATATAAAAATAAAATTATCTAAATCGAATGGATGAAGCATTTGGAACAATTTGTAATCTCATTTCTCTTGAACTCCCCTTTCACATATCCTCCTGTAAAACCCCCAATGAAGCTTGGACCACCATGGAAGGTATTTTTGGAAAATAGTACAAGATGAGGGGACACATGATTGAGGTGGAATTGCTCACATTGGATCCAAAAACCTTCGACAATATCCAAGTTTTCTTTACCAAATATAAGGATTTGTTGTCGCAACTCAAGGCTTGTGGGGTTGATAAATCTAAGGAGGAGAAACAAATGGTTCTCATCATTCTCTCGAAACTTTGTCCATAATACTCAGTGTTTGAATCCAAATTTCATTTAGTTATATTTGCCTCTGGATCTACCTAGACGATGCCCTCTCTTGAGGCCTTTATCGACTCTTTGACACAAGAGCAGAACAAGGTCATTAATATGGGAAAAAACAAAGGCCCAAAGGCACATGCACTTACTGTGAAATATGGAAGCGTTCATCAATATCATAAATCTAAAGACAAAGGAAAAAGGAAAACACATGCAAATACAAAGAAGGAAGGGTAATCAAAACCCTTTAACAATGCCTCTGGATCCAAAGGTGGAAAGGGAAGAAAAGGGGAGAAATGCACTTACTTCCATAAAGGATTCCATCTAGAATCTGCTTGTATGTAGAAACTTATAGATCTAATGACCCAAATACTTTATAAAAAAAAACTTGGAGATCACATCCCCAAGGGTTTTAAGAAGAAGAAGCTAGAAGATCATAATCCCAAGAAAGACAATTCTAGCCATGCCTTGATTTCCATCAACTCCTCTCTCGATGCCTGGATCGTAGATTCAGGTGCATCATACCACATGGCTGCCAAAAAAAATTCTATTCTTTGTTGGATGCATGAAAAGGTCCTTCTATTCTAATGGAGGACAACTCTCCAGTTGAGGTCACCGATAAATGAAGAATTGAATTCAAAAACGAAAGCTTGGAGACTGTGCTTCACATTCCCAAACTTTCTGTCAATATTCTCTCCGTGTATCAGATGAAAAAATACGACACCAGAAAGAGATTCATATTCAAACCTGATGCAGTGGATATCTATGGCATGCAAACCAATTCTAGGGTTGCTACCGGGGACATAAATCATCAATCTAGACTCTACACATTTTTTGAATTTATTGAACCAAATTCTGCATTAATGCTTACCAATGTTGATGAAAGCTGTAGGATATGGCATGAAAGGTATTTCAACACCTGCAATATTTCAAAGTCCTTGTTGAGACACATTCATGAAAAAGAATCAAAGTCCTCCAAATAGATAACATGGGCGAGTATGTCGACCATGAGATACAAAATATTTTTCATGAGGAAGGCATTCAGTTGTAGCACACGTTTCCTTATACTCCACAACAAAATAGAGTTGTTGAGTGGAAAAATAGATATCTAGAGGAGATGGCATATTGCATGCTACATGCAAAGTCACTTCCACATATATTATGGGATGAAGCACTTAATTATGAAACCTACATCCAAAACAGATCTCCCCAAAGATCTATCAAGGATAAGACCCCTTACAAGGCTTGGAGTGACCTCAAACCGTAAGTGACCCACTTTTGTATTTTCGGTTCACATGCATGGGATAGGATTCCCTCTGAGAGGAGGAAGGAATTTGATCCATAGATCACAAAGTGTATCTTTGGTGGATACCCTGACATTGTGAAGGAATATAGACTGATTGATATTTCCTTGGTCTGGCTCATCATTGAGCATAGTGTCCAATTCGACGAAAGTGTCTCACATGTACCTCAGCATCCGCATGCAGACACTTTTGTTCTTCCACCTGTCATAGATGATGCGCATGCACATGCCGAATTTTCTTCAAATGAGAGTTTTGATTCATGGGATTTAGATGATCCAGATCCAGAGTCATTACAGTCATATGTAGAGTCAATGGATCCATATGCAAATGCAGATCCAGAGTAGAGGCCCAAGTGGGCCAAGACTACTCTTCATTATGTTGGGGATCTAGATGATACTAGGAGGACTCGATCTGATTTTGAGGAGGATTCTATTGCACTCATTACCACTGAACCAATGCCACCCAATCATATTTTCTTAGTTCAGTCTTCAGATCCAAAATCTTATGGAGAGGATACTGGAAATCCCTTTTCGGAATCCACCATGTAGGAGGAGTACAACTCCCTCCTCGAGAACCATACTTGGGATTTGGTTCCCCTTCCTTCAAGAAGGAAACTTGTCAGGTGCAGATGGATCTATAGGACCAAGAACATAATGGATGGATAGGTTAGAAGATACAAAGCTAGGCTAGTTACCAAAGGCTTTCAGTAGGTGCAAGGCATTAACTATGATGAGACCTTCACTACAGTAGCAAAGATGGATTCCATACATTTGGCACATTCCATTGTGACAACTAAGGGATGGGAATTCCATCATATGGATGTGAAKAATTCATTTCTTCACATTGATCTCTCAAAGGATATCTATATGGAGCATCCCCATGGATTTATGTAGGATTCRACTTTGGTTTTTCAAATGAAGAAGTCTCTTTATGTCCTCAATCAGGCCCCAAGGGCTTCGTATGCCAAGATGGAATCCTACATGTCGTCATAACTTTGTACATTGTAATTCAGACCCAAATGTTTACCTGCTCAGGACAATTGACTCACTTCTACTCCTAKTTCTGCATGTTGATGATTTGTTGATCACCTATTTCTCAACTTCAGTGATTGTTGCAGTCAAGAGSATTCTGTATGACAGGATCTTGATGACGTACATGTGTCCACTACATTTCTTCCTTGGACTTGAGATGATTCAAGATGCATCGGGATTCAAAMTATCCTAGTCCAAGTATGCTCGATATCTCCTTGAGAGTTTTCACATGAAAAACTACAAGTCTTCCTCRATGTTGGGATTCTAAAGATGTCCTAAAAATACCCTAAGTTTAACATTAATTTGTCAACCCGAGGATTCATCTTTTATTTCAAGAATATCAGCAAAGCCTATGCAAATAGTTGCAGAYGCTAAAAATTGTGTAGTTAAAACAAATATGAGTTTATAAACAATCAATTTCCTCACATGTTCATTCTGAAACTAAGACCTTACTTAACAGAATTGAAATCTTCTTAATAACATGTTGTGAATTAAAGGAATTAACTAATATGTTGAATTCATCTACTAAGAAGCAATAATCTAATCTAGGAAAATACTTGCATAACTAATTTATAAACTATGAATCAACTTGATGGAAAGGAAACAACGAATTACTATATCTATGAAAAGGGAAAGCAAATGTAATCTAATCGAAAGGAACAACAAATATAATCTAATCGAAAGGAACCACAAATGCAATCTAATTGAAAGAAACAACAAATGTAATCTAATCGAAAGGAACATCACATGTAATCTAATCGAAAGGAACAACGCATAGGAAAATGAGAGGAATTGTCAAGCAATAAACTATAGTAATGGAAACTGGAACAACAATCGATATCATTCAAATGAAACAACTATCTTATGTAAGAAAACAATATAAAAGCATCAACACACTCATGCATTTATCTTAACTATTGCAAAAGAGATTTAAATCACATAATGAAAATCAAACTGATATAATTACAAATTGAGAAAGTAACTCCTTCAGACTGGGCCCTCAGTCCTCAGAAGAACTGCTACTAGAAACTCATTATGCAAAAATGGTGAAAATTCCAAAAGCTTCTATTAATTCCATGGCTGGTACAACATTTACAAAAGACTAGTTTCGTAGAGCAATTCTGAATTCTAAATGTTTGGATAAAATTATAGATTATCATTTTCAAGATTCATTACCCTTTATATATTATAATGATATGGGTAAATTAAGATATCTTGAGGATCGAGAGATCCTTGAGATAACTTTTCTATTTATAACGTTTACAAAATAGAGAATCAATCTTTCCTGAAACTGCTTTGCGCCAAATGTCTTCAAATTCCAATAGCCTACGCRTCTTCAGAATCTCCTTAGTTATCTTGGGTTTGACAATATTTATCCATTCCTGCAAAAAAATCAAACAATTCCAACCGAATATTAGAATTTATCTAATATTACTSAATAATATTTCTAAAGGACATTTTAATCATTTCCTATCCTAATTATCCCTACTCTTCTTTTGATGTAACAAACTTGATAAAATCTTGTTCAATGGAAGTTAGTTCTCTTTTTTCCATCTTATTTCTCACTCTAAAATTGTATTATAATTGAAGGATTCAAATGATATGTGTAGYTGTATGACAATGGATGTTTGATTGTGATACTATTATAGCTTTCTCATAGTTGTTTTTGCTTGGATTTAAGAATTTCTTGTATTTGAAGCATTTCCCTCCTTTGTCTACTTGCATAGCCTGAAGCTAGTGGTAGATTCACTTCATTTTCTTACCAGGTCTTCCTCCTATCCACACTAATATTTAAAACCATGACCTAAGCTAAACAAGACCTCTTTTGCTGATGCACTTTATCTAGAATTCCCTGTGTTTTGACATTGTTGAACTGAGTTTTATCCATTTGACACCTCATTTGAAAATTTATCTCATAAACCTATTGATGGGTGTGAGTTTGCAATTTAGCAGTCAAGGTGTAATGTTTAGTGCTAACAGATGGAACTACATACTTATAGTATGAGCATTGAAGTCAAATAAGAGAATAACACCACCCATATCTAAAAACTTGAATATCTAGAGGGGAATTCGATAAATCGAGATTCACCCTCACTTGTTATGGAATGGGTTGAATAAGATGGAAGAAAATGAAATATTGCAATGTACAATTGGGTATTTGAGTATCCTCTGTATATTGAAAGTTAATAGAACCTAGCTTGTAGATATAATCATTCCACCTATATATTGGAGGCTATATAATCTTGCATAGAGCATGCAACAACTCTTAAGCGTTTATACTTAGGACAAATCTCTATCCTATAACTAGAGAACCATGTAAACTCACTAAAAAGGGGTAAGGATTTATCCTTTGTCTCATGAGTCTCCATAAATAAAATAACCTACTTATTTTAAATAACATCCCTTCTAATGCATGAGGACAAGAACAAATATCCTCAACAAGTTCATAAGAATATTGAGATGGACAATTGGGAATAGAGATCCAACCTCTGGCATCACAATGCTCATCTAGGCCACGGATTTTACCACCAAGAAGGTGTAATGTCTTTGATTACAACTTTCCCATTATGTATGGAAACCCACATGACTTGTTTCCTAGCCTCTAGCATTTTGTCTCTTTCATTTCTAAATTTCCCATATTATAGTTTGGATATATTTTAATTTAAAAATAATTTCTTTCTGTAGTGTACCTAGGGAGGATAATATGGGGTACATAGGGAGGTACCTAAGGGGGATAATGATTGATAGGTGGCATAGTGTTGAAAACAATAATTGTTAAAATTCTTACTAGAAGGAATCTTGTAGTACATGAAACCTTCTAGTAAACGTTTTTACAATTATTGATTATAGGTATGATCTGGATTATTTTCAGAAATAAATGAGAGCGGAGATATAATAAAGAAATGTACAGAGATATATAATATATCTAGCCATAAAAAAAAAGATAGTGATGTTTGGATGTTTGGCTTTTCACGCCTTGGAACCTTCCTCTCAAGAACGTTGTTGGATTTTTTAATCTTGTTGTCACAGAGAAAAAGAATAAAAAGGATAAAATGCATATATCATTACAAAATCATTGAAAGCCCGGAAAAGGTTAAAAATCACTAGTACAAGAATATCTAGTACTAGTGAGATAGCTGGAGCCCAAGAATCACTAGTACTGGTAAAGACATCGAAAGTCAATGGAAATATATTTTCGAATGGGAGCAATCTTCTCTCCTAAGTTATTATTATGGCAAGTCCTCAGTCAGTCCGCTATTAAATTTTCGTTCAATTCAGAGGCCTGTTGTTTGCCTATATTATATTCTTAAGGATACACTCTGTCTGTAGTGGCAACCTGGTTCTTTAACTACACAATTGTAACCTGATTCACATACATAAAATTCACTTTTAATTTGGTTGGATTAACTGGATGAATGATGGTATGTTCAAAATGACCATGTGTGTTCAATGTCGGATGTTCAAAATGACCATGTGTGTTCAATGTCGGCTTTGGAAAAAAAATAATTATATTATTATTATCTTATTTAATATTTTTTCATTATTATAATTTTTTTTTAATATATTTTTCATTACATTATTTGAAAGATATTTTTTTTCTTGTCATCATCATTTAACTCACACTAATAGTTGTAATTGTAAAAGTTTTATCATGATTGGTCTTAACCTAATGGCTCTAATTTCACACTAATAGTTGTAGTGGTAAAAGTTTTATCATTATTGGTCTTACGCTAATGACTGTAATTGTAAGATTCACTGGTGCACTATGGATTATTGATTTCATCTCATCTAATCATCATCCATCTTTGATTAAGTTATATCAAAAACCTTAATCATACACAAACACAAATTTGTAAAGCTTTCTTGAGCACACTCTAAGTGCAATGATGATGCTCCGAACCTTATTCACACTTCCCTCAACACACAAAATAAAATGCAAAACACTATCAAGGCAAGGTAAGGCAGGTTCTACTTATAACCTATAGCACATTATGTATACAAATCAAATATTGTTCCCAAGCCTTCTTGTCATCTTGTTGCTTATCCTTATTTGCAAAGATTAGTGGGGCAATATTGAAAGAGTAAAAGAAAATACTATCCATTGTGTTGGTTGTTTTTAGAACAATGCCTTAGACAATTTTTCACTTTGGCATAAATGTTTTTCATTCAGTATCAATATTTTATTGTGCACGCTAATGAATTACCACAAAGTGGGGAGAAGTGATTCAAAAATAAGAATATGAAGGGAGATTTATGGAAAGAGTTTCTCAAAGATCCTGAACAATCCTTGAACTGGAATAAGGGAATGCCATGGAAAGTGATGAAAAGAAATGGAGAGACACTTTGTATATTATTCAGAAGTATGTTACCTATGAAGGCGGGCATGGGCTTGCGTTCTTCTACCATCTCTAGTTTTTTTTTCACTTCATAAAAGGTCAGGAAATCAATTTGCCACTTTATTTGTTAAGTAGTTTGAAAAAGATGGCACTAAGTATTCAACGAAACCCTAAGAACCTGCACAAAATTTTATTTCATTTTGGTAAAGTCAAGATTCTGGTTGAAGCTAAACTACATGAGTAGAATGATAGCTAGGCAAAGTTTTTAGTATGAAATCAATTCATGGAAGTGGCAACTAAATAGGGGATTAAGGGTTTGAAACGTAGGGTCAACACAATTAAGGTTCTTGAGACAAGAAGTTTGAAACCAGAGATAGAGAAGAAGGCTAGGGGTTCGAACCTTGAACTGAGTTCACCAAAAGGCCGACCCAAGAGAAAATTAGCAAATAAACCCAAAAAAATTGAGGAAAGGGTTTTAAAGCCTAAAATATTAATGGAGGATAAGGGTTCGAAATTCTAGGTATTTGAATAGAGGGAAGAGATTATGGAAATGAAGAAAAGGAAGGTGGGGACTTTGGGGTTTCAAACCACAAGAAGCATGACTAGAAGTTTGAATACACAATAGGATGAAAAAAACACAATTCAAGAAAAGGAAACAATTGAGCTCAAAGAATCAGACAAAGAACAACATAGCAACATTAAGATGAAGGAAATTTATAGGAATTTCAGTGAAAAGCCCATGAGTCCTTCACCAAGTCCAGGAAATAGGGGAAGGTTGTCAAATCTTGATGAAGATGCAACTATGAGTTTTGATGAGTTTGTGACTCAAGAAACTGAGGTTTACATAGCCATTAAAATTGAGAAAGAAACAGTTCCATATTCGGTGCCTTCATCCTCAAATCTATTGAAAACATACACGTGCTTTGTTTTCTAAACATAAAGATTATATCAGATATTATTTGTAAAATACACATGCTTTGTTTTCTAAATAAATATGTTATAGAGATCCATAGGTTTTATATTTAAAACATATCATTGTAATTTATAAATACTCCATATTAAGATCCTATGAGGGACGATATGATATGATATATAATTATTGTAATGTTACTCTATTGATTCTGAATTAATGAAAATTCTGGTTGACTATCCAATATGATGCGTTGTAAGTTTTAATTCATAGTTTAGTTTCAATAACGTTTCTTAGCAGTTTCAACCAAACCAGGAGGCCCCCCTGTGTGAGGTATACATTGCTTCAATTTTAATTAGATTTATTTTGATTTAGAAACATTGTGATTTTGATTACTGTAATTCATTTCTCATAGTCTTTCAATTTAATTTATGAACTATGTTTTTAAATACTGCAGAAATACTAGTGTGCAAAATTGTTAATTGAATAAAGATTATCCCATTTTGACTACAAAAACCTTCATTGCACCTAATGATTGAAAGATTGTAACAACATTGCAAATGATAGTTCAATATGTTAATAGATTCAAGTTCCTATAATCATTTTTGTAGCTTTACATTAGTTATGTTTATGTAGTATTGCATTTACTATGTTTCTTTAGCAGTGCAGTAATTTTGTTTCTGTAGAAAAACAATGAGTAGTTTGTATTTCATAGTGTTAATTTTGAAATATGACATAAACTAAATCCTTCATATATAGTGTATGCACTTCCTCAGCTTATGAATCTCAGAGTGATGAATTTAATGTAGCAGAGTTCAATCAATTGAACTGACTAACAAGAACAAGTTTTTGCTTCATATATACTCTGACGAGAAGGGGAGTGTTATATCCCTACATCATGTGGTATATGAGTAAGTTTTATCTTTGGGGTGGAAAAATATAAAAGGTTATCAGGGTAATTTTCATCTCTAGGATGGAAGAATCTTCAAAAGTATCAAGTTAGTTTCATCTTTGGGATGAAAGAAGTTGCAAGGGTGTGAGATTGGTTATGCTCCGAAGGATTAGTTGCACTCCTAAAGATTGGTTTTCTAATAGTGTCCCTATGTAACCATGGTAGAAAGAAGACCTAGGAGAATTTTGTTTCATATTGTGTTGTTGAAATAAGAGTGATAGGAGTAAATGCTAGAGAAAATTCTTGTGAATGGTAGTTTGGATAATGGATACAAAAAAACTCTCACAGATTGCTTCGTAAAGATGAGTAGGCTAAGGAGGTGCAAGAACCGAGAGTGAGAAGAATTGGAGATGATGGAGTGGTAGAAGGTGTCAGAGTGAAGTTTTTAAATGAGAAAATATTGAAGCTACAAGAAGAAGAAGAAATCCAAGATTTTTTTTTTACATGAAGCAAATTCTAGAAGGTTGTTGGTGAGAAGGAAGATAGTATTTGAGATAAATGGTTGCTAGAGATAAATGGTAGTTGTGGTGGCAGTTATCCATGACTATTTTCTTGAGATAAAAGAGATGTCCTGGGTGATGAGAGGATTCATGAGATGTCATTTGTAGTTGTGGTTATCCATGATTGTTATCTTTAGATGAAAGCATAGTAACTGGAAATGAGCTTGTAATGTGTGACTTTTGACAACAGGAGTAGGTTTCTAGAGAAAATGTATTTAGAAGGTTTCATGGGTTGGAGACTGCGATCATATGTTTTCATAAGCATGTTGGTAGTAGTGAGTGCATTTTTGTCGGTCTATGGCTAGAGATTAACATTGGACCTAAATCCAAAAGAAATGAGAATGAATAGAGATGAAAAAAATTATAGTAGTGGAAAATAGAGGCACATGTGGTTGTGTTGGATGTAATGAATAAAAGGAGTAAGTGAAGATGTAATTCGTGTTTTACCTTAATCTGTTATTTTCTTTCTTGTAGGAAGAAGGAAAATTTGTGGCTGCAGATTGATGTGAATGTACTTGGCTGAGAAGAAGATGTTATAGAAGGAATTTGTAGAGATTACATCAATTATAGAATCATAGCAGTTTCAAATGATGAGTGTGTCCAAAGAGAATTCCCAAGTAGAAGATTAAGCTGTGAAGATAAGGGATGTAGGAGAAAGCATGCATGAAGATGTTGAGTTCAATATGGATGAAGTTACAATATCAAAGATGAGGAATTTTATGAAGATGTTTTTTTTTTTTGTTTTTTTCTTAAGTAAAAAGAAGATCCTATTATATTAATATTTCAGAACTACACCATGACATGGAGGTGCCAACTGTCCCGCCTGTGAAGGAAACCGAGACAGTTGGCCAGTCCAAACTAGCATGCAAACTCAAAACATTGTTCTGTCACCTTGCCTGAAGGAAACCAGGGTGCATGGCCAGTTTCAAGATTAGTCTGATCATGCCTATGCTATCGCTACCATGGCTATGTGCTAGAAGATTAGGAATATTATGAAGATGTTGTTGACAGACAAAGAATATTTCAAATCTCCTGAGGAAGAAGACATGTTGCAAAGGAATGTTAGAAGGATTGAATAGTGTTGAGGAACAAGTGTGTAATTGTTGCATGAAGAATAAGGCTCTTGAAGGTATGTCTCTGATAATTTGTCAATAATGTGAATATGTTGATAGAATCACTGACTGAGGAAATCTACATGTGATTGTGGTTTGATTCAAAGGAGGTGTAACATGAGAGCATGTGACTCCATGTTGTGTGACTTCGAGCATGAGTGGATGGATACACTGAAGGAACTTTGTACACTACATGAAAAATGGTAGTGGGATGTCCTAGATGCTACGTGACCTAGATCGAGTTGTGCAGGTGATGCATGACTTAGGAGCACTTGGCTATCTCTTTTGGTGATGGAGGAAGAGAGACAGAGAGGGTAGCAATATTAGAATGTGAGTTTCATCAGAAATGGGATGGAAATTCCAAATCTGCACGATAAGAGTATGTTTTTGTTATTGCAGATGGATGTGAAACAATGGAAAACAATGAGTTGGAAGAAATAATGTGCAGCAAAAGAATATTTCTTGTAGATTGGAATGTATGGAAATAAGGATTGTAGAGTTAGGAGTGAAACAATGATGACAATTTCATTGGGCATATGTAGATGTGAATGGTTTAACTCATAAGAATGAGGGCATTCTTTCTTTAAAACATAGGGAGTTTGATGCAGGAGCATCGAATTCAGCCTAGGGATGCCACGGTGAAGGTGGTTGCAGGAAGTGACAACATTTTTTCATATCGTAATAATGTTGCAAATTGTGATAGTTGAGCATATGGGGGCACTGCTACAGGATGGACGTATGGACATGTTTCTTTTGGATTGGTATATTTCTACAGAGAACAAGTTTGTGGGAGGATATGTGGATATTATCCATGTGCTTCAGGAAGAAAACTTGGGAGAAGGTGAACCGTTACAAAATGAGAGGATGTATTGAAGAGGAGCGCATTTTTGTGTGGAATCTGGAATATCATGCTATGGGAGAAGAGTACTCCCTGAGAAGAGGATGAATCCAAATCATATTATGAAAGTGCATGAATATTCCATTGGGAAGTCGAGGGTGAAAAATTTCTGAAAGTTAACTAAACACAACATCAAGTAGTTAGAAGAAGAAAGCTTGCAAGAAAAGAGAACGATCATGCAAGTAAGGGAGAGAGAAATGGTTGATATTTTTATGGCCTCTAGCTTGACAAGCCAACTAAGTTGTAAGATCATATGCAACCATGGATCCTATGCAATTCATTCTATATGAAAATGAATAAAATAATTAGGGTTTGCATGTTTAAACCTTATGTGTATGAATGAATCTTGTATGATGTTATCTTGATGTGTTATTGACATGAATGGATGAAATTTAAATTATATTGTTGAATGATTAAATCCCAGTAGAGTTTAGTTCCATCATGATACCATTGTGCAGGTAGGCATGGGTTTGTAGAAGGATATTCTTGGATAGGTGATAACATGTAGGTGGGCACATAATATTTGGAAAATTCATGTATGAACTAATGGTTCTCTGCAGATAAGGGAAGATCCCTGGGTTGTGAACTAACCCTTGATCATGGGTGTTGTATGTAATTTTCACCCTACAGGAGCTAAGATCCATTAGGTTCTTCCACAACCTAAGACAAGAATAGAGACATAAAATAAGGATGTTCCTAGATATGATTCATACATGAAAACAAACAAAGAAGACAAAAACCTCCCAAAGATCAAAGCAATCATGCATGGATTGACAACATATCTAATAGCATATCATAAAACATAATTATACTAATTCTATACCAATGAATACATAAACTTGTATGAACAATTCAATATAAGGGAACATCAATATGTCTTCTATTAATCAAAGAAGCAATATTAGAACTTACAAATGAGAAGTTGATGAAATGGTCTCCTTCCAAGCTCCTTTCTCAAGTCTTGCAACCAAATCACTAGAGTAACCTTGCTCTTTCCTCCTCCCATTCCATGGGAAATGGCTTGGTTCTTATAGGAATTTATGGATAAGGCCATATAGTTATTAGGATAAGATTCTTGAGCTGATGATGGAAGAATTATTGAAGCTAAACCCAAATAAATAATTGGGAAGTCTCATCCATCAAAACCAAATCCAAAAATAGGAGCTTCTAGACTTGGTCGCAACCTATACACATAGACAAAATGACCCAGTCGCGACCTGACGGGCCAAAAATTGTGAACAATCCTTTTGGTCACACCCCATAATTAAGGGCAAGTGCAAAAAAAACATTTCAGTCGCTCCCATAATGAAGAGAAGGAGCAACTGACCCTTTTCTGTCGCACCCTTAATGAAGGATAACAACGACCAAGTGGAAATTAGGCTAGAATCTCAGGGAAGAAGTGGTAAATATTGTTGGATTGGATAGGTGATTTTTAGGTTATAATGACCTAATAATTGGGTGGAAAATAACATTATAACAGATGAACCCTAAAGTGTGAGGTCAAAAGAGGTGTATGATGGATGAAACACTTTATAAATAAAGTCGCAATGTTATGGGAAAATAATCTTGGAGAAGAGCATCGTAAGTCCTGCAGAAAAATATTCTCGAGGTGGGAATACCCATGTTCGGTAAGAAGAACAATAACATAACTACCATAAATACACCGTGGAACCATGCATGACAGAAGTGATGGAATTATGGCCACAACATAATACCCCTTGGATCCATCAAGAACCAATCATGACTAGAACATCGCCATGAACGTGTACAATGTGGATCCATGCAAGATGCAAGTGAAATCATAGCCATGGACAAGTACAAATGTGGATCTATGTGATGTCACACAAAGCAATAATAAGACTCAATAATTGAGCAATCAGTGAAGTGCTCATGAATATTCTCCATCATAACTTGGGAAATAATGTCATCTAATAGGAGGGTGATATTTCCCAAGGTATTTGTCTTTAATACAAATGGTATGAATCTATGACATGCAAATAAATGAACTAAAGTCGATCATGGTAGAAGCCACCTGATTATCGGTGATGGAGATGGAACCTAAGATACTGAGTAAAATCTATAAAGTGTGATTAAAGGAGTTGACGYCGAACACTCATAGATTCATTCGACATGAGTCAATGGTGTAAACCCACTGTCTAAATGCAATGAGACCTACCATTGATGTATGCAAGTCCCAGGGTACTGATGGGTTTCTAGATTTCAATCCTGGATAATGAGATGGATTCGATGGGATGAAATTCATTGAATAAGGGACTTGATATATCCCCCATCATTCGACATGAAACATGTAAATATAGATGGTTTGAAAATGATAATGGAGAACAAATGACACAAGGATGGCTGGGAAAGGGGAGAAAATGGACTGTAGCGGGATGATGCAGAGAAAATTCCCTTGAACAAGTTGTTGAAGTAAAATACCCCCGTGGACAGGTGAATATCCTCTTGGACCTTATACCCCTATGACCAAGACAAAAAAGTGCTAACTTTGAACAATGACATTCCTTTAAACATAGCTAAACTAGTCAATAGAGAAGAGGAAGAAAGTATGAGTACCTTTTTATGAAGTTTTTCCTCTCTCATTCCAAGTTGAGATTAATCTCCAAGTCCTTCAACGAGTCTTGCAATCCAATAAACAATGAAGACAAAGCATACTTCCTATTCTACAATGATTATTTTAAATATAAATTTATCCAAAGAGACAAGTCCATGCTAATGTACACAAACTTGAAGGAAACATTCCAAGCACATATATTAATGAGAACAAAATAAGTTTCTTACAAAGTGTAGATGCAGATGTAACAAAATCACCAAGCTCTCCTTTCTCAACCCCTTGCTCAAATTATCCACGATCAAAATGACAATATTTTTCACTTATTATTCTCTCCTCTTTCACCATGAGAATGTCTCCTTATATAGGATTTTGAGAGGCTTAACCACCTTAGATATTCTTGGGATAAGTTGAGGATATTACTCCTTCAGTTGTGGAACTACCTCTATCTGGGATTTTGGGTATACCTTCTCCTTTCATAGGAGATCTAGGATCAGGTGGTGGTGATGGGTTTGCCTTAGAAACCTCGCTGGTCTCCCCTTCTCCTTCTTCCAGATTACAAGAGTTTCCCTTGTCTAAAGGGCTGAGAGGCGAAATATCTATGTTTTGAAAACTTTTCTCAGTCCCTTAAGTTTTTCTATGAACCTCAACATGAGTTGCAATTGGTGAATTTGTTGCTTAAGGGTTTCAGGTGGATCCTTTTCGAGGTCCAATCGAGGCTTGAGATTCATCTTTCTGAGTGATTTCGTCTATGAAATTTATTATTCCAAGGGCCACTGGGCCCTAGTCTTTTGTATTTTTTTGGTGGGGGTTTTGGTTTTTTAGGTTCTTTCTTATTAGTCATACACACTTCACACAAAATTCTAAGTACCTATGTGACCTCTATGCATCATCTAAAGGTAGGCAGTGGCATAATAATTTTACTTATTTCCTACGTAGGTTCTTAACTTTCATTTTCAATAACTCATCCTTCAGAGACACAATCTATGCTATCTTTGACACTCTCCCCATCAACAACGCCAAAATTTTGGGATTCTAAAGATTTCCTAAAAACATCCTTAGTTTAGCATTACTGTATCAACCTGAGGATTCGTCTTTTATTTCAATAATATCATCAAAGTCTATGCAGATAGTTGTAGAGGCTAAAAATCATGTAGTTTAAAAAAATATGAGTTTATCAACAATCAAGTTCCTCACATGTTCATTCTGAAACTAAGACCTTACTTAACATAATTGAAATATTCTTAATAACAAGCTATGAATTAAAGGAATTAACTAATCTATTGAATTAATCTACCGAGAAGCAATAATCTAATCTAGGAAAATATTTGCAGAACTGATTTATCAACTATGAATCAACTTGTTGGAAAGGAAACAACGAATTACTATATCTATGAAAAGGGAAAACAAATTTAATCTAATCGAAAGGAACAAAAAATATAATCTAATCAAAAGGAAAAACAAATGTAATCTAATCGAAAGGAACATCACATGTAATCTAATCGAAAGGAACAACACGTAGGAAAATGAGAGGAACTGTCAAGAAGCAAACTAAAGTAATGGAAACTGGAACAACAATCGATATCATTAAAATGAAACACCTATCTTTTGTAAGAAAACAATATAAAATCATCAACACAATCATGCATTTATTGTAACTATTGCAAAAGAGATTTAAATCACAGAACAGAAATCAAACTGATACAATTACAAATTGAGACAATAACTCCTTCAGACTGGGCCCTCGGTCCTCAGAAGCACTACTACTAGAAACTCAGTATGTAAAAATGGTGAAAACGCCAAAATCTTCTATTAATTCATTGACTGGTATGACATTTACAAAAGACTTCTTTTGCAGAGCAATTCTGAATTCAGAATGTTTGGATAAAATTCTAGATGATCCTTTTTAGGATTCATTACCCTTTATATATTATAATGATATGGGTAAATTAATCTATCCTGAGGATTGAGAGATCCTCAAGATTTCTTTTCTATTTATAACCTTTACAAAATAGAGAATCAATCTTTCATGAAACTGCTTTGTGCCTAATATCTTCAACTTCCAATAGCCTACACATCTTCAGAATCTCCTTAGCTATCTTGGGTTTGACAATATTTATCCATTCCTGAAACAAAATCAAACAATTCCAACTGAATATTAGAATTTATCTAATATTACTCAATAATATTTCTTGAAGAAATTTTAATCATTTCCTATGCTAATTATCCCTAATTAGCAGAAAATTCAATCAAGATTATATCATAAACCATGGAAATAAGGAGGATATTTGTACATTTTTCACAACTCAACACCTGACTCCTTTCCTATCAGGAGTCTAACTTGACGATGGCAGGGACACTCATTTGTTTGACAACAAACTATATAGAAATCTAGTGGGGATCTTGTTGTATCTCACACACTCCAGAACATGCCTCTCCTATGCAGTTGGAGTAGTCTCCATGTTCATGCATGAGTTTCATGAGCTACATTGGAAGGTTGCAAAGCATATCCTTTGATACGTACAATGAACCATCACCTTTTGGATTCACTATTCATCATACTCTACAATGGACCTCATTGGGTTCACTAATTTTGATTGGGCTGGCGATATCATTGATCGGAAGTCCACATCTGGCTACTCACTCAGTCTTGGTTCCAGGTCTATCTATTGATTGAGAAAGAATTAGGTTTCTATTTCTCTATCTTCAACCGACACAGAGTAGAGAGGGGTAGTTAACATAACCATTTAGGATATGTGGCTACAATATTTTCTCACTGAGTTGGGAATTCAGTTTCACCGGTCGATTGCCATCTAGTGTGAAAACTAGAGCACTCTGAAGTTTTGCAAAGATCCAGTTCAAAAGTAGTGGATAAATCACATTGAGATCCACATGCACTACATATGGGACTTAGTACATGAGGGGATCATCGACCTACAATTTTTTCTTTTAGTAGAACAAGCTACAAACATCTTCACCAAGACCATCATTGAGCATAAGTTCCATTCTCTGCGCAGTCGTATTGTAGTGAAGGACACAGTTGCCTAGAAACTGTCAGTTCTTCTTTTTACATACATTGTACTTTGAGGAGTGTCTTTTTCCATAGGTTTTCCCTCTATTTATATCTATTAAGTTTATATGTGATCTATTCCGTAAAGAGCTATGTCTGCTATTGCCCAACAAGTCTATGTCTGGGCATGGAAAATTTTAATTACCTATAACATAGCTTGCGATTGCCTGTGTTTGAGGTAGCATGGCCCGACTTGGGTGTCCGGGGATGTTAGAAAATTGTATCAGAGAATTTTCTGGAGTAGCATGGCCCAGCTTGGGTGGTCAGGGATGTTACAAATGGTATCAAATCATTTTATAGAGTAGCATGGCCCGACCTAGGTGGCCAAGGATGTTACAAAATGGTATTAGAGCATTTTCTAGAGTAGCGTGGCCCGACTTAGGTGGTCGTGGATGTTATAAAATTTTATTAGAGCCATGGTTTCAACACTAATATTGGATGGGCCATGCTAGTGGAAGTTGAATAAAAAGTTTTAGAAATAAATTGATGTTGAAACGAAAAAAAATAAGAGTTAAGAGCATCCCTAGGTGCCAAGAGAATACCTTGGTCGTGTTATGAAGCTTAGGAGGTATAACGGTTTATGGAATGGAAACAGATAAAGAAGCCACAAAAACCATTGTGTTGGGATGCAAGGTTTGAATTTGGGGCATAAGATCTACGCAGGGAAAAGGCCAAATTTTCTAACCGTCAGATCTGGAAAAAGGTGCATGAGAGTTAACCTCCAAGTCTCTGAGTGGATCTACACCATARATCTGAGGAGAAGTTCTTGATTGTTGATTTTGGCCGAAGACAGATCAAAACCATTATTTCAATCCAAGAGCAAAAGGTAAGGTGCGGTGGTGAAAAATAGATCTCAACCGACAGATCTGCGCACGTATTATTGTGAGTCGTAGATATCACAACAATTCAGAAATTTGGCATTCGGGAGTAATAAGGTGTGATACAGTGAAAACTCTCGAAGTCCCAAAGTCTGAAGTTAATCATGACCGTTCATCAAAAGGGACACATGTCGAAAGATTGGCTTGTTCAGGAATTCATCATTCGAGAGAAATAGAATGTGCTAAGGAGAAAAGTACTGAATCATCGAAGTCCTAAAGCCCTCAAGTCCCGAAGTCCCAAAGTCCTGAAGTCCGAAGTTAATCTGGACTGTTCATTAAAGGAGATGTGTGGTGGAATATCACCCTATTTGGGAGTTCGTCATTCGGGAGAAATGGAGTGTGTTGATGCAAAATATCCTGAAGTCCTGAAGTGACGTGGCTTGTTGTTACCCATGATTTTGGTCAATCTTGATGGTGTACTCAGGCTCCTCATAAGAACTTTCTCCTGAGAAAAGTGACATTCATCTCTTCTAAGAAAACTTACTTTTGAAGAGAGTTCACAAGTTGCTAATATCCTAGGGTGCGAGAATGACCCATTCTTGTAGGCTGCCTTAAGCTAGGGTGCGAACTTCTCGTACTGTGCTACATAGCTAGGGTGCGAACTTGTTCTAAAGCTTGGAAAAGGATGAAGTCTCGATGGTTCTAGAAGGGAATCTTCTAGAAGAATGGGTTGGCATTTGAATGGTTATCCTTTTACTGGTTTCCCTGATATTGTGGGATCATTCTTATCCAAGTAACCATCTCATTCTTTCCTATATATTGATGGAATTCTCATGGAAAAGGTTAAGCAAGATTCATTGGAGAATTAGTGAAAGAATTGTGTGAAGGACT
>JASDQU010308230.1:65801-100168 GCA_032191745.1 Picea mariana
TTATTCTTTTTATGGGACACCTTGAAAGAGAACTTGTTAATAGAAGTGGAAAGGGTAGTTGTAAAATTATGATAGAGTTCTTCAATGTTGTCCTTATAAGTTAGGAGTTTTAATTTACTATTTAAATCCTTTAAGAAAATGTCAACTTTACTTTTGTCAAAGCACAAATTCCTTTGATTATCAGAATTCTCTTCAATGGTTCTCCTATGCATGGAAAATTTTAGAGTTAGGGTTAAAGGTTTATGATCAGAGTCAGGCTCATGGTCATTTAAAAGGTCAAAAGTTGTTATTTGGTTGGAAATAGTGATATCAGATATCACATAATCTACAACACTACTACCTAGCCCATGAATACAGATCATTTGGTTGGAGTTTGGCCACTTCATTACTCCATTGCAAATTATTAGGTCTTGAGATCTGCAGAGCTTGACCAACTCAGTACCAAACAAATTCTCAATTAGGTCTTCAGAGCTTCTTTTGTAGCTATTAGATAAAACAAGGTCCTCATCTAGCCATAAAGGATTATGGTTGGAGTCATCGCTTAAAAAAGTAGCTAATTTAGTTGCAGTCCTAGCATTAAAGTCTCCTAGCAGGAGGATATTACCTTCATTTTTCAACTTATAAATATCTTGTTCTAAATTATTATAGGGACAATTTTTATCTAGATTATTTTTCTTATAAAAAGTAGAATTAATAGGTGAAAAATAACAAATTTCTATATACATCTTCTTAGCATTGGTGTCTGAAATTTCTATCCAAATGTATTGATTAAGAGGGTCAATCTTATGAAGTTGAAGGTAAGAAGAAATGTTTTTTCTAATATAACAAGCTATGCCTCCTGTCCCTCTACAGTGGGATTTTTTGTTCCATGCCGACCATAAGACAAATCCTTCCATGTTAGGGACCTTAGACTCCTCATGCTTCCAAGTTTCAGCTAGACAGATAATATCAATACCACTCGGGATCCAAATTATCATAGGATCTTTGTGCCATGGGAAGCTGCGACAATTCCAAAAAAGGATCCCAAGTGTCCCAAATTCCTATTTATTATTATCCTTTTAATTTTATGTTTTTTTTCAATGGTTTTTTTAATATAAATTTGTTTTTAAAATGTTTTTTTTTTAATTTCAATTATTTTTGTTCTCTTATTTTTTTTAGTTTTTAATTGATCCAAAAAAATGAATTATATATTTTTGGTAAATATTTTAAAATAGTGTTATTTAACTACAATTATTTTCTATGTATTGAAGTAAAGGTAAAACAATGTGTTAAAAATGATATTTTCCACTAAATTTAAAAAATATTGAACCATAATTTAATTAAGGACACATAATTACATGAAAAATCTTAATTAAAAAGAATAAATGGTGTACAACATTTTTAGGATTGGATTGAGCATGAAAATATGATTAAAAACACCACTAAAAAAAATAGAAAAGTTTGAAAATAGATGAAAAAACACAGTTGAGAAAAAAAAAATGAACAATTTGAAAATAAATGAAAAAACAAGCATTTAAAAATGCAAAAGTGGAAACCTTATGTATCAGAAAATTTAAAATATCAAAAAAACACCTAAAAAGGGAGGCGGGTGCTACTGGTAGCACCATTTTAAAAACGGGGTAAAAAACTTGACCCCCCCAAAAATGAGAACTCTGTAGAGTTCTCGTTAAGTTGGTAACTATGTTAAATTGGGTAGCATGAATATAGATGAATATGAAAGGAGATTTCTAGAGCTGTTGAAATATGTCTCTTTCATTAAGGATGAGACAGTCAAGATCCAAAGATATCTAAGTGGGCTGCAATCTTTTATCAGTGACAAAATCTAGTATGATGACCCTAAAACCATGGAAGAAACCATAAGGAGGGAAAAGTGTTTATATGACCAGTATAAGGGAAATTCTACTTTCCAAAGAGCTTGGGAAGGCAAGAGGAATTTTAAGAGGGAGCAGAGGCAAAAGGGGAACAAGCCACCATTTTTTAGAAATATTCCTCAAGGACAACCAGTTCTGAGAGAGCCCAGGATGGTTGAAGTAGGTGGGAAAAGGCCAAAGCAGAAACCTATGCAATGTTGGGGTTGTAAAGGAGATCATAAGTATAGATATTTCCCTCACAGAAAGGACAAGGTAAACATTGTTCACCATGTTCAACAAGAAGAAACGATGGAGGACATGGGAAGAAGAGTACCAAGGATCTATGCATCCATGGACAACAAGAAATATGAATTTCAATCACACATGATTGAAGTTGAAGGTATGATCAATAAGCATGCCTTTACTATTTTAATTGATTCAGGGGCTAGTCATAGCTATATAGAACCTGAGGTAGTGGAAATATTTCAATTGTGAATAAGAAAGCATGGGAAATAGTGGATGGTGTAGCTGGCTACAAGAACCAAGAGAAAGGTTGTTGAGTTGGTTAAATCATGTCTAGTGGGCATGAATGGATCGAGTACCAATGAAGATTTGAACATCTTTCCTTTGGGGTGATACGACTACCTAATTGGTATGGATTGGTTGGAAAAACACCATGCCATATTAGACTATCATTAGGAGGAATTCACTTGTCTGGATGAGGAAAGAAATCAGAGAACAGTCTAGGGAATTCCTAGGATAGTTACTCTCCAAGAAATCTCAGCAATGAAGTTTAAGAAGTGTTACAGGAAGGGTTGCCAAATATTTGCAGCCCATATGGATGAAGCACCTAAGGATAAGGTGCCAAAATTGGAGGATCGTTCAATCCTGAAATATTTTGACAATGTGTTCAAGGAGATACCATGGCTACCCCCAAAGAGAGATGTTGATTTCTCTATAAATTTGATGCCTGGGGAAGCTCCAGTATCAAAGACTCCCTACCGGATGAGCACACCAGAACTGAAAGAACTGCAAATGCAACTTGAATAAATTTTAAAGAAGGGGTACATATGCCCAAGTTTGTCACCTTGGGGTGCCCCAGTGTTATTTTTGAAGAAGAAAGATGGAACCTTGAGATTGTGCATTGACTTCAGGAAGTTAAATAAAGTAACTATAAAGAACAAGTATCGTCTACCAATGATTGATGATCTCTTCGATCAATTGAAGGATGCAAGGATATTTTCAAATATATATCTCAGGTCAGGATACTATTAGGTAAGGATTAAAGATGAAGACATCATCAAGACCACCTTCAGGACAAGGTATGGTCATTATGAGTTCACAGTGGATCCATTTGGGTTATCAAATGTACCAGTTGTTTTCATGTGCTTAATGAATGGTATTTTACGAAAATATTTAGACAAGTTTGTCATTCTCTTTTTGGATGACATCCTTGTATATTCCAAGATAGAATAAGAGAAAGAGAAACACTTGAGGATGGTGTTAAATGTGCTAAGAGAGCACTAACTCTTTGCTAAATTGAGCAAGTGCTCATTTTACCAAAATCGAATTTAGTATTTGGGGCATATAATATCCGAAGAAGGAATAGCAGTAGACCCTGAAAATATTGAATCCATAAAAGGGTGGACAACACTTAAGAATGTGATAGAAGTCAGGTCCTTCATGGGTCAAGTTGGCTACTACAAAAGATTCATTGCAGGATTTTCGAGGATTGCACACCCAATCACTTTCTTGCAAAGAAAAGGGGTAAAATTTCAATGGATAGAAGAATGTGAAAAGAGCTTCCAACAATTGAAGTAGCTGTTAACCAGTGCTCCAATTCTAAGGATTGCATATCTGAATGAAGAGTTTATGGTTTGCACAAATGCATGCAAAGAAGGATTGGGTGGAGTCCTCAGTCAGAATGGGTTTGTGATATGTTTTGAATCCAGGAAATTGAAAGAGCATGAAGGGTTCTATGCCACTCACGATTTGGAGTTGAAAGCCATAGTACATGCTTTAAATAAATGGAGACACTACCTCATGGGAAGAAGGCTTGAGTTGAGGACATACCATAATGGTCTGAAATATTTTTTTGATCAGCCTACTTTAAATTCTAGGCAGATCAGATGGTTGGAATTCCTCTGTGAATATGACTTTGATATCAAGCACATCAAAGAAAAGGAGAACAAAGTGGTTGATACACTCAGCAGAAGAGTGCATGAACTACAAGCTACAACCATCAGCATGTATCGAACGGATCTTAAAAACATAATTTTGGAAGCTACAAAAGCAGATTTGCAGTACATGGAAATGGTAACAAAGTTACAACAGGGTAAGATTCTACAAAAAATAGAAGATTATAGATTGGAAGTTGATGGAATACTTGTGTACAAAAAAATAAAATTGTGTAACCAGTTCTCACGAATTTAGTAGTATTATCTTAAAAGAGATGCATAATGTGCCTTATGTTGGGGACCCTAGATATCAAAAAATAGTGGTAGCAGTCAAGAGCCATTACTATTGGCCATACATGAAGAAATAAATTTCAGAGTACATCGCCAGATTTATGGAGTGTCAAAAGGTCAAGGTTAAGCATAGACACCCAACTGGGTTGCTACAACCATTACCCATCCATAAGTAGAAGTGGGAAGTAGTGACAATGGATTTCATCATAGGATTACCCAGAACAAACAAGAAATATGATTCCATTATGGTGGTGGTGGATAAGCTTACGAAAGTTACCCATTTTATTCCATTGAAGACTACTCACAAGAAAACTAATGTTGCTAATATTTATATGAGAGAAGTAGCATGATTGCATGGTATCCCAAAGACAATTGTGTTTGATAGAGACCCAAAATTTACCTTGAAGTTTTGGAGAGGATTATTCAAGGGGCTCAGAACGAGCCTGAAATTCGACACAGCCTATCATCCTGAGTCTGATGGACAAACAAAAAGAGTAAATCAAGTGATAGAAGATATGTTAAGAATGTATGTGATGGACAAACCATCCATATGAGAAGATTACCTACACTTGGTAGAGTTTGATTACAACAATGGGTACCAAGCATCACTGAAGATGAACCTCTTTAAGGGACTTTATGGAAAAAAGTGCAACAAACCAATAAGCTGGGACAACCTAGCTAATAGAGAAATAATTGGGTCAGAGTTGCTCAGGAAAATGGAAGATCAATTGTTAAATATAAAGCAGAATTTGAAGGCTTCCCAAAACAGGAAGAAAAGATATTCTGACAAAGGAATAACCCACAGGTATTATAAAGTGGGTGATCATGTTTTCTTGAAGGTGAAAGCCAACAGAAGTTCCCTAAAGGTGGGAAATGGTTCCAAGTTGGCAGCCAAATATTGTGGACCATTTGAAATATAGAAAGGATTGGACCAATAACTTATATTCTTGCATTTCCTGCATGCATGACTATTCATAATGTATTTCATGTCTCATTGCTCAAGAAATATATACCTGATGCTAATCATGTGATTGATTGGAATGTGATTCAGGTGGAGCAAGAGGGCACTTTACAAGTGCATCTAGTGTGCATACTGGACCGGAAGAGAAAGAAGCTTCAGAATCAAGCCGTAGTTCTTGTAAAGGTCCAGTGGACCTGGTACGTTGTTGAGGACACAACATGGGAGCATGAAGATGATATGCGGGAAGAATACCCACATCTTTTTGAAGATTTTGGAAATCTTGTTGATGTTGTGTAAATAAGTTTCACTGAGGACAATGCAAAAATAAAGGGAGGGGATCGTAATATCCCAAGGTCAAGCCTCATTTGTAATTATGAATTGTAACATGTTTTGTAGGCTACTAAGCCAAGTGTTATAATCTAGGAGGCTTATGTTCTTATTAGGTCAAAGAGCCTAAATGTTAAAATCCAGGAGTATGTTTTGTACATGTAATTATTCATAATTATTAATATAACAACATTGATGTGTGTAGACCAACCACAAATAAATAGTATGGGGGACTAAACTCCACTAGGCTAGGTAAGGGAAGGGGGCCGAGAGGCTGGAAAGAGGGGCTAAGATTAAGATCTTAAGTCCAATAGAATAGCATATTATTATTCTAAATGTTATGAGTGGGATATGAATATATCCTAAGTTCCTTTGGGGAAAAGGTATGAATTCCAAATGGAGAGGAACGAGCTTCATGAGCACCATGTGTCAGTCCAGTCACATGAAAATATAAGTGGGAATTCTTTTTGTTTTGGGATTTTTTTCCATATTGCACCAATGCACCCAACAAGCACACAATAACCCTAGAATGCCATTGTTGAATTCCTCAACCACCTAAACCTATGCAAAAATCCCGAACTGATACCCTTGTTGCACCTGTACCCTGCGGGTTGCATGAGTAGTGTTTTTTCATTACCGTTCCCACGTCCAGTTTCTATTGTTTCCATCACCATGCTCGTGTGTCGAAGAGCAGGAGTGAAGAAGCGAGTTGTCAGGCTCATGGATAAAAGAGGCAGGTTGTCAGGCCTGTGAAAATCTCTCCCTGGGTGAGAGAGTGTGGATAGAAGAAGCAGGTTGTTAGACCTATGAGAAACTCTCTCCAGCTAAGAGAGTGTGATGAGGAAGTGATTTCTCGTAGAGGGATTCCAGTAACAACTACAGGGCTCTAAGAATTTTTTCCATCATGTTACTGAAGTCCCAGAAAGGGAGGTAGAGAAACTGATGTACTGTGTGACAGTGAAAGTATATATTCCTGGGGTGGGACGAGCATGTGGGGAATGAGATTCTATGAGTGGTGGGCGTAAGTGGCTCCTTGGAGGAAATCCTTCTGGTTGTACTATGCAACTTCCTGTTGTCCCTGCCTAGCCTAGGAATCCCTTGCCTGGTGGAGTTTAGTCCTAGCTCGAGGGTGATCCACTGCTGAGAGTGATGAGAAGCATGGTCTAAGAATGGGAGGTTTGTGGAAGGTCTTCATGCAGTCGATGCACAACAATTAAGAAATAAATATCATTTATGTTCTTAATGGTTAAATGATGTATTTTAGTGCATGTCTGTGATTCTTGTAATAATATCATGTGTTTCGTTGCATGTATGTTTTCATGTTATCTCTATTTATTTTTGTTAAGTTTATATGTGACCTATTCTGTAAAGAGCTCTATCTTCCATTTCCCAACAAGTCTATGTCTGGGTATGGACAATTTTAATTACCTATAAAATAGCTTGAGACCGTGTGTGTCTGAGGTAGAATGGCCCGACCTGGGTGGTCGGGGATGTTACAAAATGGTATCTGAGCATTTTCTGGAGTAGCATGCCCTGACCTGAGTGGTCAGGGATGTTACAAAATGGTATCAGAGCATTTTCTGGAGTAGCATGGCCCGACCTGAGTGGTCGAGGATGTTACAAAAATGGTATCAGAGCATTTTCTAGAGTATCATGGCCGAGCATGGGTGGTCGGGGATGTTACAACACTTGTGTTGAATATTGCAGACCCAAACAAGGACTTCATTGTTTGTACATATGCCTACGAGGAAGGGCTCGGAGGAGTCCTTATGAAATAAGGACATGTGATTTTCTACGAATCGAGAAAATTGAATGATCATGAAATCAATTATGTGACCCACGATTTGGAATTGGCCGCCATAGTACATGATTTAAAAATGTGGAGGCATTACCTCCTAGGTAGAATATTTTTTCTTATGACAGACCATAGTGGGTTGAGATATTTGTTTGATCAACCAAAACTCAATGCTAGACAAGCTAAGTGGATGGATCTCCTCAGTGAGTTTGATTTTGAAATCAAACATATTAAAGGAAAATAAAATAGGGTGGCTAATGACCTAAGTAGAAGTATTAAAGTGATTTACTTGGAAGTTGTAAGTACCTATGAAATGAACGTTAAGGAGAGATTCAAAAGTGCACAAGAAACAGATGCATTTTTCAAGATAGTGAAATCATACCTAGAGCAAGACCCACAGGGATGAAGTATGAGGGCTATCAAATGTTGAATGATGGTCTGCTAACTTACAAATGTAGGTGGTATATTCCAAATTGTGATGACTTGAAGAGGTTCATAATGAATGAACTACATAAAATACCATATACTGGTTATCAAAAAATAATCAAATCCAGCAGGAAAATGTTTTATTGGCCTAGACTAAAAAATGACATAGATGATTAGTTAACTAAATTTCTAGAATGCCAACAAGTTAAAGAAGAAAACTGACATCCGACAAGGTTTTTGCAACCCCTACTAATCCCAGAATGGAAATGGGAAACCATCTCCATGGATTTCATTATAGGGTTAACAAAATCAACCAAGAAGAATGACACCATTATGGTAGTTGTTGACAAACTGAGCAAGGATTCCCACTTTATTCCCTTCAAATCAACTTGCAAAGCAATAGATTTTTCCATTATTTTCATGAAAGGAATATTTAGACTGCATGGCATGCCAAAGGAAATAATATATGACAGAGATAAAAAATTTACTTCAAATTTTTGGAAATCTTTGTTTGTTCATTTTGAATCTAAATTATTATTTAGTACAATGTATCACCCTCAAACTGATGGGAATACAAAGAGGGTAAACCAAGTGCTAGAGGACATGTTAAGGATACATGTAATGCATCAGCCCAAGAAGTGAGAAGAGTACCTACCACTGGTAGAGTTTGTTTATAACAATGGCTATCAAGATTCATTGAAGATGAGCCCTTTTGAGGCCTTGTATGGTAGACAATGAAATATTCTAGTCAGTTGGAATAACCCAATAGACATAATTACACTCGGTCCAGATATGATAAAGGAAATGGATCAATAAGTATTTCAAATAAAACATAATCTGAAAATAGATCAAGATAGACAAAAAAGCTATGAAGAAAGAAAAAGGACTCCTAGCAGGGGATCATGTGTATCTCTGAGTTAGGCCCAAGAAAATTTCCTTGAGAATGGGATCTTGTGCCAAGCTAGCACCTCGATATTTTAGACCCTTTGAAATTTTGGATAGAGTGGTACCTGTAGAATATAGACTAGCACTTCCTCCCACAGTGAAGGAACATGATGTTTTCCATGTTTCATTACTGAAGAAATATGTACATGATTCTAATGATATAATTGATTGGTCTTTGATTCAGGTGGAACCAGAGGGAGAATTCCTGTTAGAGCCACAATGCATAATAGACAGGAAAGAAATCACACTCAGGAACAAAACCATTTCACAGGTCAAGGTGCAATGGAAACACTTTGGTCCAAATGAAACTACATGGGAAATGGAGGATGCCATGAAACATGCATACCCATTTTTGTTTAATGTTGTACATACATAGCACATCGATAGGTAGAACATTGAGGACAATGTTCCTTTAAAGGGGGGGATTGTGAGAACATTGTCATGAGAGAGATGGTGAGGGGAACCAACAATGGTTGAGATTACCCCCATCAGAACAATACTTTACTTGTTTTAAATTATTAAACCCAGAACAGTCCTCTGACCCAGATAAATAAATTACTAGTCAGGATGGTATTTGGGAAGCCCTCCTCAAGAGTCAATCATGAGATGGGAAAATTACCCATTTGAAAACTTATGGATCTGACCATGAAATGGGGATTTGTACCCACAAAATATTGCATAGAAAGGAAAGAGAAAAGAAGGAAAAATTATGGGAAGAAAAGGGGAAGCAATGGTAATGGGTCGGGGGGACCATTTTCAAAAGAAATGGAGCATGTGCATCTCTCTAGTTCTGAAGAGAACTAAAAAACAAGCTTGTTATGGGTGCAAGAAGTTGATGGAAACATTTTCAGTCAAAACTAATAAATGGAGTTGTAGAGAAGATGAGTGACTGAGGAATAACTCATTGAAAGCCCCCTTGCTTGGTGGAGAGAAAACCAATTTTCCAAGTTCTTGTTGGAGGAGGAGAGTGGCCTCTGTCCCTAACTATTGTTGAACAACAAGGAAGAGTCTCTCTTAGAGCATCATGATCTAGCTGGGGGGTGGCAATGGTAAATCCGTCTAGGAGTTGTTGTTCCTATGGTTGGGTGTAAAATGGAACTCATCTCAACAGTTCCTTCAGTACCTTGTTTCTTGATAAGTATTCTTATACACTCTATACTAGAATTGAAATGAGTGGTTGGATGTATGTGTCTATGACTAATTTTTTCACTATATGATTACTATTAGAAATGCTTATGTCAAACCCTACATTTGAATGGTTTTTGTTTGCCTCTGCTTAGCAGTAGGAGAACTATTAGACATGGGTCTTCAATTGAATTTAGGAATAAGTTTACAGTTTCTATGTTGATTGGAAAATACTTAAGGGAATTTTCCCAAGGATGGATTTTGTAATGTAAGAATCGGGGAAGACTTCGTTGGAACGCTTTAGTCTATCAACCCCTCGAATTTACCCTCCCAGGTTACTAAATTCGAGCTCTATGGAGGAAGGACACCTTCTTCAAGCCAATCATCTGTGTGACCGAGGGCTCATGGCCATGACCCTAACCAAATCACAGCTAAGAGGTGACTGTCCATCCCCGAAACTTGTTAGGGAATCCATATGACCAGGACCATAGAACCATTCGCTACGTTTGAAAGGAGCTAATCTATCTTGGCTTCAGAACTACGAGAGTCCGAAGCTTCGAGATGTTATGAATTTACAACATTCAAAACCAGTCGAAGTAAACTTGCTGGTACAATTACCAGTGAGCTAGACTAACATCTAGTAGTTTCCTTAACAATGACCGTGGGATATATCCCATCGTTAAACCTTGATCCACTTCTCAGTCACGAAGTAACATGAGTCGTATATCTGAGGATGCTTCAGGATCTCCCCTGACAGTTGGATCTACGTCAAGGTCAGTACAACGTTAACCACTCTGGGAGAAAAAGAGTGTTAAATAGGTGGAACCCTTGAATGTCGAACTCACGAGATGATGAGAACCATACATATGATGATGCTTCAGGATCTCCCCTGACTGTTGGATCTATGTCATGGTCAGTCCAACACTGACCACTCCGGGAGTAAAAAGGAAATTACACAGCCAAACTTTGAACGCCGAAGTCGTTAAGTGACGAGGATCGTCGATCCGAAGAAGCTTCAGGACCTCTCTTGATCGTTTGATCTAGACCATGGTCATTTCGACGCTAACCACTCCAGGAGTAAAAATGAAATTACACAACCAAACCCTCGAACACCGAAGTCGCGAAACAACGAAGGCCGTAGATCTAGGGAGCTAGATGGACCTGTCTCGACCGTGGGATAAAATGTATTGGAAGGTAGTTGGAAAGAGTTCAAACTTCGGAGCTCTGGGTGATTTCGCAGGTAGGAGAGGTTAGAGACTCCCAGAGGCTGTGAATCCGTAGTTGCATGACACGCTGACATCACCTAGGGTGACATGGACCCATGTTCGACATGCCACGTGTCCCATTGATTTGCATTTTTTACAGACCTTATATACCAATTGGAATGTGACATGTTTCACCCATTGATAGGGCCATGTGTCAACCCCTTGGCACATGCTTGCTTGGCCTAATAGCTAGTGGAATATCCGAGGCACAGGGAGTTTGGGACTTCTGAAAACTTGGGATGCTGGAACGTTGGATTTAATTGGCCGAAGGTCGCAACCTACCTATCCATATATTTGTGTTTAATGCACCACCACGTGTAAGTGTGAACCCTTCAGGAGTCTGGGGTTTCATAACTCTGGAGGTTTGGAGTGGTATATTGGATAAGCTGAAAAGTGTTGAAGGCCCAAATTTACTTTCTCATTCTTGCAAGTTGTAAAAAAAATTTAAATGTAATTAATTAAATGAGAGGGACCCTGTCCGAAACTATGGCATTTGGGATATTTTGGGTCATAAACACATGATGATGAATTTTGTCGAAGTGGCCATAACAATGTGGCCATAAGAGGTTTTTTTCTTCCTTAACTAAGAGACCATGTGAATTGCACTTAAGTGATAACCATCTTATTAATTAAATCACAACTTTTAACCCATGAAATGCGGATGAATTAGAATAAAAAATTACTAGGCTCGCACTATTTTTCAACTGCTCAGTAAAGCTTGTACTTTAATGCTATTGTGTACACTATCAGGCTCACACTATCAATCACCAAATGTTGGTCACCTCCCGTACTCACCCACTAGCGAAACCAATAGTAGCCTAGTGATGTTGTTGAGTGTTTTACTTTGAGCATACACGAGTCATGATAGAGTGGAAGAAGAATTTTTTCCAGGAGCCATAGCAATCATCATGACCATGTGGCCTCCATTTAAATAACAAAAAATAATGATTTTGTCCAGATTTACAGATTCCGACATGTCATTGTTATTGGTAGAAGTTGGTGTAGGTTTATTTGGTGTATTTCAGTGATTTTGATTTTGTTAGAAATAGGGTGAGGAATGATTGGATCTGCATATTTGAGTGGCTAAGTTTCTATAATCAAAGTGCTCTAGGTTTTTCAGAAAGTTGAATCAATTTATGTATTCATAAATGCAATTTAAATAACATAAAATAATGATTTTATCCAAATTTACAGATTTCGAAAAAAAAAAATAGAACGTTTAGTAAAATGTAAAAGCCTATTCTTAGATCTTTCCAACAGACTTCACTAGAATGCCATTAACACAGCCTCAAATTAATTTTGGAATTTTCATTAGTTAAATTAAATATTTTTCTCTACCTTCAATTTTTATTTTCTCATTAATAAATTGAAATATTCATATTAAGGAAGCCCCTGTCCAATTTATTATAGGATTGTGAGGTTGCTGACAAAACCAACGTCCTAATCTCACAACTTTTAAGGTTTGATTTTTTATAAAAAAATTCAACCTACGTTATAAGTCATAACCAGAAAATATTCATTATCGTGACAAAAAGTTTTATAAGTGCAATTACGGTTCAAGACATAACAAAACAAGTTTTATAGGTGTAGCTATGGTTCAATCCATAATAAAAATAAATTGGATATAAAATATTTCTAATGGAGACTTTTTTTTATTGATATGTAAATGGAAGGCTTATAGTCGCACCATTTCATCAACATGGAAATTTATGTAACAAATATAATCTTAGGTTTTTATAGACGGAAAAAGACTCACTAACTTAGCCACAAGTCGAGTCGATCTAAATAAAAATGAAGTCTGCTAATCGGAAGTTGAGCTAGAGAAATGAGTAAGAAGGAATACAGGTCGAGTAAGTCGACCAAGGAAGCCAAAAACATCCTTTAAGTCATGAAAAATAAATGGATATAAAAAGTTTCTAATGGAGACTTTTTCATTGATCCATAAATGAGAGGTTTATAGTCTCATCATTTCATCAACATGGAAATATCTGTACCAAATATAACCTTAGCTCTTTATTGATAGAAAAAAACTCAACCAACCAAGCTGCAAGTCATGTCGATAGAAATAAAAATGAAGTCCACTAATCGGAAGTCGAGTTGAAGAAATGAGTTGGAAAGAATACAAGTCGAGTCGAAGGCACAGTAAGTCAACCAAGTCGAGTTGACCCAAGTCACATCAACCAAGGAAGTAAAACTGAATTAAACAGAACTAGGTCAAAATGGGGCAGATTTTAGTCGACCAGATAATCCCTAAAATGATATCTCATATGTTGGACTACAGAAGTCTCTCAATACTTAAATAAAAGAGTGAAGGGAGCTCTAATTGAATATTTCAAAAGGCACAATATTTGGAAAGGTTTTTTCAAATGGGGTAGCAAGCTAAGTGGGATTGATTGTAGGGAAAACTCAATAGTTAAGCATACATGTCAGATGAGTCCTGGGATCAATGACCTCATACGAAGTCATGGTTATTGGGTGCAATCCTCAAAGGTGTTGGTTGATTCTATGTGATTAGTTTCACTAGTTTCAATCCCACTGCTTCACCCATATGATGCAATGAATGCTAAGTTGACTATTCAAAATCGTGAGAATTTGGTCTGTTGTGAATAATACTCATACATATGGATCATAGAATAATGAATTAATCTATGCAAATAATTCCAAAAATGATATATCATATTTTGGATTGTGGAATCCCATCAATACTTAAATAAAAGAGCCAAGGGAGGTCTAATTGAAAAGTTCAAAATGCACAATACTTGCTTAGGTTTTGCAAATGGGATAGAAAGCTAAGTGGGCTTGTTTGTGTGGAAAAGTCCATAGTTAAACATGTTTGAGCTACATGAGTCTTAGGATGGGTGACCTCTCATAAAATTTGAGTTATTGGGTGCAAGAATTAAATGTGATGATTGATGTAACATCCCTAGTCTTAATCCTTGCAAATGATAATTTAATTGTATAAATGTCAATTAGGAAGGTTAGTTGTTATGTTTGGGGTAAAGAGACATTGTTAATTAATATGGCTCAAGGCCAAATTATATATTACGAACATTGAAATGATTAATAAAGATGATAATCGGTGACTGTGATATGAGAGGGGCGATAACGATGGCAGGATATGATTCCACAAGAGAGAGGGGTCCAAGGGGGGGATTATGCATGGGTATTAATCCAAACCCACATTCCTAAAATTATTATCATTGTGAATGAACCTTCTAATTTTTTGTTGAGTATTCCCAAAGCCAATCATTAAACTCATGTAAGAGGATGGTGTGAGGAGTCACATCCCAGAGTTATGGGGATCATGGGGCTGAAGTACAATCATATTTGGGAAGGGTGAGAGTCAAGCAAGAAAGGGAGAAGAAGGGAAATTAGTATGGGAAGAAAGAAAATATTTTACATGTAGAATTTGGGTAGCAAGTGCTACGGGGAAAATTCTCCCTAAACTGAGTCTAAGGAATAGGTAGAGTGATAACTTCCTTAAAAGAATGACTTATCTCTAATCTATCCCAAAACAATCTAGACTAAGTGATAAGAGAGAGGGAAGAGAAGGTTAAGAAGAACACCTTGAATCCTTACGGTTGATGTAGACCTCTTCCACTTGATGTTGCCCCTTAGATCATAGATCTCCTCCCAAACTTGACCTGCAATAGACTAAGAACACAACATAACAACATATACAATCTCTAGTAATCACTTAAAATCCTAAATATGGATGTAAATAATCAAATAGATAAGAACATGTACACACAAAGTTTCGGGACAAAGATAATCTCTTTTATTCATATACAAGATGAAAGGTTTTAACCTTTGCTTGTGGACACTGCTCTACAAACCAAGTCCGATCTCTTATGTCATGACTCCAAGTGCATCAATCCCACATAGAATTCTCACAACCAACATGCCACCATGGGAAGAAGGAAGGGTTGTATAGGGAGAATGGATGGAAGGGAAAGATGAGGATAAAACTCAGAGAAAGATAGAAAACTTGGGCAATGAGAGGGAAAGGATTTTGGCAGAATTTTCTTATTCTTTTGTTCATATGTATAAATGACTCCCCTAGACCTCTTTTTATATGAGAAAAAGATGGTTATTCAGTTTGGGGATGGGCTACAGGGGGTAGAATGGTTAGGAAACCCTCCATAGCCCGTAAACTCCATCGAAATACATGAAATTTTATATTTTTTGTATTTTTTGGAGGTAAACATGGGATAACTAGCATGTAGTAGGTGTATGTATGCACGATGACTAGCATGCAACACACATATGTATGTAGGCTAATAGTGCAACATGACACCTACATTATCCAAAAAGTTGTTTTTAAAAGGAAACCTCAGCAGTAAGATTTAGAAAATGATGCAAATGGATGGGTCAATGTCTTGGATGCATAGATGTGGAATTTTTGGACTATAACAGATGCCCCCTAATGTGTGAGGTTAGAAGAGAAACTGATGGTCACAATACATTACAACATCTTTACACAGTGTGAAGGCACAGAGTCAAGCGAGCCAAGGATGAGTATTTAGGAGAATGTCATCTGCAAATTAATGATAATCTCTCTGAGGCAGGCATACCCATGCTCAGGATAAACTAAGCATGGATTCCAATCAAGTACATTGTAGATCCATATCATATAAAATAATCATGACTACGAGACAAATAAGAATGTCTAGATAGATCGTCTCAGCAAACAAATACACAATGAAGCTACATCTCAAAATCATCTAAAGAGATACAAACACAATGTTATATTCATCTTCAGGAAGCAACAATGCCTATAGCTGGAGATAGTAGTTTCATAACTCGAGAAATATCTTCAATGTCTTCAAAAATCAGGTAGGAGTATAATAGGAGCGTAGGACTCACTACCCTAAGGTCTTTGACAAAGTGTCATGGAAATACTGGAAGAACTTGAAAAACAGGTATCAAACTTCATTGATTTTGAATATGAAATTGACTGCATTCTCGGGATGGTCGACTCATGAAGGTCAAGAGACTAATTGCAGAATGACCGACTGAGGTTGGAAAACTTCCCTTGGACAAAAGAACGACAAAATGATGAGACTTAGGAAACATATTATTGATATAATTTTGTGACACATGAGGAACCACAAACTCTCCATATGTTTGGAAGAGTAATCAAATGGAGGAGGACACAACTCTATGTAACAAGAACAACTTCCTAAGTTCATACTAGATCTCAATTCTTGCATTAAAAATAGAAAGATGTGCTCTGTCCAATGACAAATATCTTGCTTTCGATAAAAGAGAATGTATATCACATCCCATCTTTTTGGAATATTCGATTTTTTTTGTCTTTTTCAGGTATTTAATGAGCTTGAAAAAGAATAAAGAAATGCTATGTTACGAAATAGGAATGAGTGTCACGAGCAAGAAAACCGGTTGCAAGTGCATGGAACAAACTAATGCTCAGTGCAAAGAGACATGTGAAGGATAACGACACTCATGAAAATTCCTCCATGGGTCGAGGTGTCAGATTGCAAGGGGAAAACATGTTACAAGGATTACACTTAAGGAATTCTCTAAAGGTTTAGTAATAGCAACATGAAGTCGGCATTAGGCCAAAGATGCAAGGATGAGACATGCGATATGATTAGAGCATGACACAATGAGACTCCTTCCATGTAAATTTTTACGATCCCAGAGAAGGTAAGCTCGATGGTTTTTCACTTTTAGAGAGTCTAAAAAAAACTAAAAGAAGACTCCAGAGTGATATTTTTCTTAAGGTTAGTCTCCAGGGCCCAAAAAAAAATAAATTATACCAAGGAGAACTCTTCTGGTCACTAGGGCCAGAGTATTCATTTTTCATACTTAGTCCAGTCGGTTCGGAAAAGGGTTAAACTTATATCGAAAGGACGTCTCTTCAAAACCATTTTAACAAGTATGACAGAGACAATATGACTCAGATATATTTTCAATTTTAAGGAGTCTGAAGAGAGATTAACTATCAAATCACTCATCCTTTTTCACAACTTAGTCCCCTGAGCCCGAAAAAGTATAAAACATAACATAGAAGAAATCTCCCGGTGAGACATGTCTCCTGAGGTGTACATTTTTCCTGTGTAATCTATTGGCCCAAAGAAGGGTTAAACTTATGCCAATTACAGATTCCTTATGGACCAATTAACGAGTGTGAAAGGAATAAGGTCACTTGATGATATTTTCTTATTTAGGGATTCTAAAAAGGGATTAAATGAGACTCCAAGGGGTTTCCTTTTTTGTAAATAATCTCCTCGGCCTGAAAAAGAGATAAACCAAAACCAGGAAGAATGACCCTTTTTCACAAATTTAGTCCCTCAAGCCAAAAAAATGGTTAAACTTACACCTGAGAATACTCTCCTAGTGAACTGTAGCTCCTAGGGCGTACCTTTTTTGTAAAATTAGCCATCCGAACTTGAAAAGGGGTAAACTATCATTAGACAGATGTTCCTTTGAATTTCACTTTGATGAGCATGAAGGGAAACAAGATCGCTCGACAATATTTTCAATTTTAGGGAGTCTGAAAAGAGCTTAAAGAGGACTCCAAGGGAGCTTGTTTTTGTATGTAATCCAAGCGAGGCCAAAAATGATAAATAATCTTTTGCTAGATGTCACTTTCATATTTTAAATGATATTGAAAGGAAACAAACCATGCTCTAGGGGAGTCCCTCGGGTATAGGCCAGAAAAAGATGAAGAAGAAGGATGAGGCTTCAACACAAAGTCATGGTGGGACTAAACGAGACTCTTATGCCTATGAAGTACTTCGAAATGGGAATCAAATGGAAAATAAGGCTCTAACTAGGATTCCCATGGAAGGAAGGATTCACCAAATAACGTATGACACACTTATTAGCAAGGAAGGTTAGTGTTTCAATTTAGTGGGGTCGATCCTAAGTCCAAATGAACGAGGAAATGAATAATGAAAAAATGCAAGTAGGCAAAAATCCAACCTATATGCCAATTTCGAGGTTAATACATGTCAGAATGAATTCATATGATGAACAAATTTCAAAGAAAAAATGTCTCCAAGATCTTGCATATAAGGCCAATAACACTCATACAGAAGTTAATAAATCCAATATAAATAGAAACTTTGGAAAATAAGAGGTGCTACTGAATAAAAAACTTGAAAACAACAAACTTGAACTGTACAATATGGTACAAGGCACCCACATCCTTATATCTCCTGCATAGTACTGGTTCAAGTAGAGCCCACTACTAGGCTCTGACCAAGAGTCTCTTCGGTAGTCAACCTAGAAAGTCTCCCAAAAGAGAAGAAACCACAAACCATGGTGCAAGTCTTCCCACGATATATAGTTTGTAGTCATGGCTTCAAGGATAACCTCATTCGAAGGAAACTCAACATCTGAGATATAATGTGAATGAGGAGGATCGACAGTGCCAAATGGAAAAACAAACTGACCATATTCCATATGAAGATGGAGGTTTTCGTCAAGGTTGGTAGAGTCTATCAACGAAGAATCACAAGCACAAAGTCTTGAGGATATATAAACAACGAGATTAGACTCAAAATAAAACTTGAGATCACTTGGATTAAGAGGGGAAATCAAGGGCTCCCATGCCCCCATTGGATAAACCAATGGATCGATTACTAAGACCAAGTCTCGAGAAGGAAAACATGAGTGAAAAAGTTCCTGCTAAGGAGAAATTGAACACCAAGGATAAGACACCACATAATTTATCTGTGGTTGGGTAGATTCTACTCGAAAAATAGGAACATATAAAGGAGAAACCTGAACTAACACTGAATTAGGATGGTGATTATCAGATTCCAAATGGTCGGTAGTGACAATGCTTCCATTGTCAGGGAAATGCATCTCTTAGAAGAGCGTATACACCACAACATTCACAACATATACATAATTACACATGAGAAGTATATTAAAATCTAATGGGCCTTTCACCATTATAACATTGACAAGGACAATATTCCCACCTAATGAGATAGGAAATTAGGGAAGGATCCCCAAATATTCACTAATATGTCTATCAAAAGACAACAACTCATGCGAAGCATATGCAAGCTCGAGAGAAACCAAAGCTTTCCAAGCCGAGGAAGATAAAGTACTTGCAGAGGATCCTTCATCCACAATACATCGGTAAATTGTTTTTGAATTAACTTCAACCCTTATTTGAAAAGGTGAATAAGAAGGGAGGAAAGGCTCAACAAGGTCATTCCAATCAAAGGAAACCATCCTAGGACTTGGAGGGGGTGTGATCGAAGTGAGCAGAATGTCCCCTTGTTCTAAAAGTACTAAATTGGAAATGCTAAAAACATAGTCGATAGACACAAAACTCCCCATCGGAAGAGTGGGATCAACAAAATATTGCATCGGTGTGACCAATTTAGTAGACTCAACACTCTCATAGAGAAGAGTGGGATCAATCAAAGATTACATTGGTGTGACCACTTTCTCAACCACTGGTTGAATAGACTGTGAGGAAACTTCATAAGACTCAGAATGAAAATAGCTTGCAGACATGGACCACAATCTTCGTGCCTCTGGAAGGCCAGGGCATAAATTAGTAAGGTGATCTCCCTTTCAAATCTTACAAGGTAACTTAGGCTTATGTCCTATCCATATAGATTTCTCAACATAATCAATTCCCCCATCATGACTGGAAATGGTTGGTTACATATCACTCGTATGAATTGCATTGGCGAGACTTGTGCCCCTAACATGACTTACAGTGGTTGGTTGGACATCTCCAACATGACTTGCAGAGCTTGGTGATTGGTCGATAACATGACTCACAGAGGCTATAGACCTATCACCAGTATGACTAGAAGTGATTGGACATTTTCCCCGAGCATGACTTGTAGAGTTTGGGTGTTTTCCCCCAGCATGAATTGTAGAGGATGGGTGTTGGTCTTCAACATGACTTGTAGAGGTTTACGACCTATATCCAACATGACTCACAGAGGTTGGGGATTTCTTCTTCATACTCTTCCTCTTTCTATTTCGTTTAGACTTCCAGTTACTAGTAGCTAGACTTTCACCAGAGAAGGCATAAGGAGGAGGAGAAGACTTTGTTGATGAAGGAACATCAACATGGTGCCCATGACATAAGGTTCTTAATTGAGAAGCGTCAAGATCATTCAGGACATTTGGAATGGTACCCAACCAAACTAGTAGTCCCAAATTCAACCTAGGAATGTACAAAGTGGCCATCAAAGGGACACCAACGTTTCTAAAGAAAGGAAAAGTACAAGAATCCCCTTGCAATATGTTTTCTTGGTTGGTATCATTAGGAACTTTGGCCATGGATATATTATGCATTTTTTCTTCCCTTGCGGGATCGTTCAATTTCGTAAAAGTCTCATACACTGACTATGGTAGATTAGTGGTCTACAAATATATTCCTATAAGGGGGTGGCTCTACATTTCTAAGAGGAAGACCGAAAATTCCTCACCAACGATAGAGTGGGAGGTCTACCACCTTAGGTCAAAGACCCAAAGAAATTATTGACTAGCTCGTTATGGAAAACTAGGGAGAATAGATCACACCACTAAGAATAAAAGCCTAAAAGGATACGAACAAAAAAACGACCCTTTTGAATGCTTCCAACCCAGGAATATGAAGTCTTAATCGTCCAAAGAATTTACAAAGGAAAATGACTGGCCAGGAGAAGGAGTTACCTAGACCTCCGACCAATGGTCCCTTCAGGTGTCTCCTAGAGAATATAGAGTCTTCCTCAGGTACCATGATACACCACTTGCATTCACCTATGTGTCAACCTATATAATGACAACTAGGAAACAAACTTGTAATAAAAAACTAGGGGGATACATTCGACAACCAAGCGAGTGTATGGGTAGGGTAACTAAGCTCGAATATCCTCTTGAGGCATGAAATGCAATAGGACCAGAATCACTCTTAGAGTACCTTGTACATATCTAAGTGTCTTAGAGGTCTGACACAAGTTGGGACAATAACGCTATAGGATTCACCCCCAATACACATTGTCCCAAATGCTTTTTTGAGATCAAGAGTAGATATATCCTTCACCATCCTCCATGTGGCCTTGTGTTTGACTCCTGTGTTAGAGGAGCTTCCTGGATTAAGTAATTAAAAGGTTTATTTTTCACACCCTAGAATAGACACCTAAGTTAAGTTTTGGTTGGCCTTGGAGATTTTACCTATCCACACCTAATCCAATGCCCTAGCCTCAGCTATTGGTGAACTCTAGAAAAAATGTTACTAATATATTTTAGATTAGCATGTTCATTTTAGGGGATTTTCTTACTCAAGGAATAGAAGTGAAACTTATGTTGTTTGAGACTCTTGTGAAAAAGAAACTAATTAGAACACTGGAAAACAAAACTTTACACTAATTCTACAAATGAAAAAGAGTTTTAAGAAAAAAGCATGAAGAATCCTTCAAACATAAAGATGCAATATTTTCTCTTTTCCATGTAAAATGCACAATGCAACTTTCAAGTGAAACAAAAGAGCAAATTAAAGTATTTTCTTTATTATTTTTCTTTTGAAATGCTTTCAAGATAAGAAGAAAACACAACCCTATGGTAATTCATTTTTCCTTTTCAAATAAACATGAAAAGAAAATGCAAAGAAAGAAAGAGACCTAAAAAACTAGTTTTTTTTTTTTCTTCAATCAAAGAAAAACTAACAAAAGATGCTAAAAGAAACTGTAGAATACATGATTCATGGCAACTCGTTTTTCTTAAAATTCATGCTAAAAATAAGCCAAAACTGCTTGGAAGCACAGAGAGACAAGAGGAATTCTTTTTTTATTTATTTTATAAACAATATGAGTCTGCAAACTGTCTAAACACCAAACAATAGAAGCTTCCGGAACTCAGGAAGACCTGGGAACCACAAGTTTCTTGTAGAAAAATGAAAATCTATTTGAATTTTTTTTCCAAAAGAACAAAGATGTGTGTTTTGCACAACCAACCTGCGTATGTATATGGTCTATGTATAATGTAGAACGTGTATGTACACGTGTTGTATAGAGGACATAGCGTGTACACCTTTGTAAATTTTCAAAAAAAAGAAAAAATGTTTGGACATAAAACTTGGGAAAGGGAAGCTGGTAAGCACCTAGAAGGTGACCAAAGACCCAACCTGACTCACAACACTCAGAATCAACGAAAAATCAAATCAAACCAAGATATCCCATTGATACCTTAGAGAGACTCCCCAACAGAGTCACCAATTCTGCTATGGGGAAAATCCCCCCTAAATTGAGTCTAAGGAATAGGTAGATCGATAACTTCCTTAAAAGACTGACTTATCTCTAATCTATCCTTACGGTTGATGTAGACCTCTTCCACTTGTTGTTTCCCATTATATCAAGGATCTCCTCCCAAAGATGACCCACAATAGACTAAGAACAGAATATAACATCATATACAATCTCTAGTAATCACTTAAAATCCTAAATATGGACGTAAATGATCAAATAGATAACAACATGTACACAATATTTTTTGGGACAAAGACAATCTCTTTTATTCATATACAAGATGAAAGGTTATAACCTTTGCTTGCAAACACAGCTCTACGAACCACATCTGAGCTCCTATGTCGTGAATTCAAGTGCACCAATCCCACATAGAATTCTCACAACCAACATGCCATCATGGGAAGAAGGAAGGGATGTATAGGGAGAATGGATGGAAGGGAAAGATGAGCATAAAACTCAGAGCAAGATGCAAAACTTGGGCACTGAGAGGGAAAGGATTTTGGCATAGTTTTCTTATTCTCTTATTCATATGTCTAAATGACTCCCGTAGACCACGTTTTATATGAGAAAAATATGGTTTTTTGGTTTGGGGACAGGCTATAGGGGGTAGAATGCATAGGAAACCCTCCATAGCCCTTAAACTCCACCAAAATACGTGCATTTTTATATGTTTTGTATTTTTTGGAGGTTAACGTGGGCTAAGTAGCTTGCAACAGGTGTATGCATGTGGGTGGACTAGCATGAAACACACATATGTATGTAGGTTAATAGTGCAACAGGACGCATACATTATCCAAAAATTTATTTTTAAAATTAAACCTCAGCAGTAATATTTGGAAAAGGATGCAAATGGATGGGAAAATGTATTGGATGCATAGATGTGGAATTTTTGGACTGTAACAACAAGAGAGGAGTGAATTTCTGGGAAGAAAACCCATGGTTTGGTTGTGTTTTATGATAAGAAAGAGGCTTTTGTTCCTATAAAGAGGGTTGCAAGTTTGCATTTCATTTTCCTGTTGAGGAAATGGCTCAAGAGCCTCAAGAAGGTTATTTTTAGCACTCCTGAAAAAACTTAGAGTTCGTGGAGTCCCCAACTGAGAGAGTTTCATCCAATTGAGTGCACTGGAAGCCATGATAAACAAATGGTATAGCCATAGGGACTGCAATTAATGAAGGGGGTACATTCCTTGGATTGTTTAGGTTACGGGGAGGTGAGTTGGAGGATTGGAACTGTAGTGGAAGGATAACCTCGATTTTTGGGCTAATGTGTGTGGCTAGTCGATAGCCAAGAGGGTTGTAGCACCTTGGGGTCCAGGGATGATTTTAACGATAGAAATTTATTTTAAAATGTAGAAACCTTGGCGAATCTTACTAATCCTTCATATTCCAACTATAAATGTTTGGCAATAATTTTATAAAAATATTCAAATTTCTAAGGTAAAATAATTTTATCCTATAGAATTTGGGCCAATCATTTTTAGAATCGTGAATTCATTTTTGGGAAAAACCATGGAAAATTATCCCATGAGAGAAATTTAGCCCCTAAAATCATCCCTGTTGGGGACTCATAGCCTCAACTCGGGGGTGGCTTGTTATTGAAAGAAAATGAAAAACAATGCCTATGGATGCAAGGTTCATCCTTTGTATGTAGGTAGTTGGTTAATTATTAACAGAAAAGTGTTCTGGTGTTTTTATTTTTTTTATTCCAGTATGAAAATGGTTCATGTGAATGTTGTGTGTTTCCTATTTTCTTGAAAAGTTGCATTAGTTATTTGGAATGTTGTGTGCATGTATATTTTTAAATGGTTCCAAGTTATGCTAAGTCAATCTTGTAGTAACAATACTAATCTTGGATGTTGGGTACGTTACAATATATTATCATATCTCTTGGTTCAAACATCGATATTGTATGGGCTAGGATCAATGCATTTTTGGTAAAATTTGTTGTTATGGATTTTTGATCCACGATGGATTTGGGGAAAATTTTTAAATGGATTGAAATCCCCATATTTATGAGAGGATTTGGATTGGAATTTCCCTCATGTAGTGTGATTTCTCCCACTACGGATAGGCTGAGTTCCCCTAGATGGGTATCCTTCAACTAGATAGTTAATAACAAATGCATCCTAACATTCTCATTACCATCTATTCTATCTTTTTTTAAAAGAGTTTAAAGAAGAGAATGAAAGAATGAATATGTACCTTATTTCTTAAGTTCATCCTCATTGCTCTAGTAGTCGAGCTCCAATACAAAGCTCCAAAGTGGAGAGGATTCACAAAGAACAAAGAAAAAATCTGCTACTACTATCAATCGTTAGATAATAGTAACTCTACTTATGATAAATTAAACATAAGTAAACATAATGAAGATGAGAACAAGATGATTTTAGAGAAATAGGGCAAGTTATGTTATTAATAAGAACATGAAACACTTACAACCATTGGGTGCAGTTGCAGTCCTCCAAGCTCCCTTCTTCATCCCTTGATCACACTTTCAATACCTTCTCCCAAGATCAACAAATTATCTCTCTTAACATCCTTCTCCTAAGTTTCTCATAAGATCAACAATTTTATACCTAGTCTGGCCCTCCCCCCAAGCCATGGATGGCCCTGGTTATATATCATTCGAGGGGTCCAACCAACAGGTCTAAATGAAGGATATAGTTGAGGATTTTTATGGATTGATTAGAGATTTAGTTTCACATTTTTTATCATGAATATTCCTTATCAATGAATGGAAGGAAGTCAAACAAATATTGATAAAAACAATCTAATCCACCTAGATCCTTCTCGAGAGATGTCCCTAGATTCATGGGATTTGACCAAATATGCATGGATGATCCCCCATAGAGGTAGATAGAGCATCCAAGATGATCCTCTAATACTCTTTCAAGGAGATGGATTCTCCCCCCGAGTGGGGAAGGGGGTGTTCATGGTCAAAAAAGTCAAGAAAGACAAGGGGGAAAGTGATATTTCAACCCTCAAATGATGTTTTTCTTCCTATCACTTCACAAGGGATCATGACATGTGATTTTTACATGGTAAAAAGGTTGTAATACTTAGGAAAGTGCGACACTTATATCATGACATTGTTCCATTGCAACCACAACACTTAGGGTGAGATGTCAGCAGTACGACACTTTGCAAAGTGAAATGTGACACTTAGCTAGGTGTGACAAAATGACATATAAAAGATGCCCCCCAAAGTCTAAGATCAGAGAATAAAAATAAATGGATGAAACACTTTTCACAATTGGTGTGATCAAGAGATTGAAGTCGAAAGAACTATTGAAAAATCAATCAAACACACATCAATATACATATACCATCCTTGAGGTAGGCATACCCATACAATAATCTGTATCAAAGCATGGTCGTTGACCAATACACTACGGATCCATGAGAGTACATACTAAGGATATGGCCATCAAATATACAATGTGTATCCATATCTCCATGACTTGATCAAAATGTAGCCATGACATTTTACGCAGTGGAGCTACAACATGATAAAAAAACATAGCCATGAACCAATACAATGTGGATCTATGTAAAAATGTATAAAAATTATCTCCATCGCAACCTAGGTTAGGCACATAAAACTGGAAGGTGCCTAAAAATTTCAAAGGGTCTTCATCCCAATCTCGAATTGATACAGTTCTAGCCATGCAAATACATGTGCTTATGTTGAAAATGGTAGAAATCACTTGTTTACAGATCATTAATGTATACCATTAATAGGTGTGAGGGATATCACCAATAATGACAATGATTCCCAAGGTACCCTAGTACATTCTAGTGAATGTGAATAGATGAATTGAATTCAAACATTTTTGGAGTCATTCGATCAGAGGTCAATGATGTAAACCTATTGTTAAAAGTGAGGAGACCTACCATTGAGGCATGGGAATTCCAAGGTACGAACTGGTTTCTAAGTCTAATTCCTATATAATGAGTTGAATTCAACAAGAATAGACTTGTTGAAGGAGGGTCAAGATGTATCCCTCATCATCGACATGAAGCAGATTAGGATAGTGATTTGAGATGATGAATCAGATGAGGATAGAATGAAATGGGTATGAAATATTGCACAATGGTTGTAAGGCTGAAAATATTCCCTTTAACATTTGTGGCACGAAAAGTGACTTGGAGGCATTGAATTAAAGGTATAACCACAACAAAGGAAGGGATGCATAGGGAGAATAGATGGAAGGGAAAGCTAAGGATAAAAATCAGAGCAAGATGCAAAACTTGGGCAATGAGGGAAAGGATTTTGGCAGAGTTTTCTTATTCTCTTATTCATATGTCTGAATGACTCCCCTAGAACTCTTTTTATATGAGAAAAATATGGTTATTTGGTTTGGGTATGGTCTATAAGGGGTAGAATGGGTAGGAAACCATCCATAGCCCATAAACTCCACCGAAATACTTGCACTTTTTTATTTTTTTATTTTTTGGAGGTAAAAGTGGGCTAAGTAGCATGCAACAGGTGTATGTATTCAAGTGGCATAGCATGCAACACACACATATATGCAGGTTAATAGTGCAGTATGATGCGTACATTATCCAAAAATTTGTTTTTAAAATTAAACCTCAGCAGTAAGATTTGGAAAAGGATGCAAATGGATGGGCCAATGTCTTGGATGCATATATGTGGCATTTTTGGAATATAACAACAAGAGAGGTGTGAAGTGATGGGAAGAGAACCAACCATGTTTTTTTTTAAGGAACCCATGGTTTGGTTTTGTTTTATGCTAAGAAAGAGGCCTTTGTTCCTATAAAGCGGGTTGCAGGTTTGTATTGCATTTTCTTGTTGAGGAAATGGCTCAAGAGCCTCGAGAAGGTTGTTTTTAGCACTCCTGAAGAAACTGAGAGTTCATGGAGTCCCCAACTGAGATATTTCCATCCAATTGAGTGCACTGGAAGCCCAGACAAACAAATGGTACAGCCAGAGGGACTGCGAGTAATGAAGGGGGTACATTCCTTGGATTGTGTAGGCTACAAAGAAGTGAGCTGGAGGATTGGAACTATAGTGGGAGGAGAACCTCGATTTTTGGGCTACTGTGTGTGGTGAGTGGATAGCCAAGAGGGTTCTATCACCTTGGGAATGGGGACTCATAGCCTCAACTTGGGGGTGTCCTGTTATTGAAAGAAAATGAAAAAAATGCATATGGATGAAAGGTTCATCCTTTGTATGCAAGAAGTTGGTTAATTATTGACAAAAAAGTGTTATTATGTTTTTATTTTTTTTATTCTAGTATGAAAATCGTTCATGTGAATGTTGTGTGTTTTCTATTTTCTTGAAAAGTTGCATTCGTAGGTTTTTATTACGATGTAGTTGCATGAGTTATTTGTAATGTTCTTTGCATGTATATTTTTAAATGGTATCAAGTTATTCTAAGATATTTTTGTATTAATGGGACTAAGCTTGGAGGTTGGGTACATTACAATCTATTATTAGATCTTCTGGTTCAAACATCCGGCTTGTATGGGCTAGGATCAATGCATTTTTGGTAAAATTTGTTGTTATGAATTTTTGATCCGTGATGGATTTGGGGAAATTTTTTGAATAGATAGAAATACCCATATTTATGAGAGGATTTGGCTTGGAATTTCCCTCATGTGGTGTGATTTCTCCCACTATGGATAGGTTGAGTTCCCCTAGCTAGGTTTCCCTCAACTAGACAGCTAACAACAAATGCATCCTAACATTCTCATTACCATCTATTCTATCTTTTTTAAAAGAGTTTAAAGAAGAGAATGAAAGAAGGATTATGTACCTTATTTTTTAAGTTCATCCTCATTGCTCTAGTAGTCAAGCTCCAATCCAAATCTCCAAAGTGGAGATGATTCACAAAGAACAAAGAAAAACTCTCCTACTACTATCAATTGTTAGATAATAGTAACTCTACTTATGCTAACTTAAAGATAAGTAAACATAATGAATATGAGAACAAGATGATTTTAGATAAATAGGGCAAATTATGTTATTAATAGGAACATGGAACACTTATAACAATTGGGTGCAGCTGCAGTCCTCCAAGATCCCTACTTCATCCCTTGATCACACTTTCAATACCTTCTCCCAAGATCAACAAATCATCTCTCTTAACGTCCTTCTCCTAAGTTTCTCATAAGATGAGCAATTGTATACCTAGTCTGGTCCTCCCCACAAGCCATGGATGGCCCTGGTTATATAACATTCGAGGGGTCAAACCAATAGGTCTAAATGGAGGATATACTAGAGGATTTGTATGTCTTGAGTAGAGATTTAGTTTAATACTTTTTATCATGAATATTCCTTATCATTGAATGGAAGGAAGTCAAACAAATCTTGATAAAAATAATCTAATACACCCAGATCCTTCTCGAGATATGTCCCTAGATTCATGGTATTTTACCAAGTATGCATCGATGATCCCCCATAGAGGTAGATAGAGAATCCAATATGCTCCACTAATATTGTTTCAAGAATATGGATTCTCCCCCAGAGTGGGGAAGGGGGCGTCCATGGTCAAACAAGTCTAGAAAGACAAGGGGGAAAGTGAGATTTCGACCCTAAAATGATTTTTTTCTTCCTATCACTTCACAAGAGATCATGACATGTGATTTTTACATGGTAAGAAGGTTGTAATACTTATGAAAGTGAAAAATTTATGCCATGACATTGTTCCATTGGAACCAAAACACTTAGGGTGAGATTTCAGTAGTATGACACTTAGAAAAGTGAAATGTGACACTTAGCTAGGTGTGACAAAACAACATATAAAATATTCCCCCCAAATTCTAAGGCCAGAGAAGAAAAATAAATGGCTGAAACACTTTTCACAATTGGTGTGACCAAGAGACTAAAGTTGGAAGACTTGTAAAAAAATCAAGAAAACACACATCAATATACATATACCATCCCTAAGGTAGGCATACCCATACTTGGAATAAATTGTATCAAAGCATGGTCGCTGACCAATACACTGTAGATTCATGAGAGTGTAGACTAAGGATATGTCCACCAAATATACAATGTGGATCCATATCTTCGTGACTTGATCAGAATGTAGCCACGATATTTTACACAGTGGAGCTACAACATGATAAAACAACATAGCCACGAACCAATACAATGTGGATCTATGTAACAATGTATAAAACCTATCTCCATTAGAACCTGGGTTAGGCACATAACACTGGTAGGTGCCTAAAACRTTGATAGGGTATTCATCCCAATATCGAATCGATTATAACCATGCAAATACATGTTCTTACATCGAACATGGTAGAAATCACTTGTTTATTGATCATTAATGTATACCATTAACAGGTGTGAGGGATATCACCAATAATGACAATGATTCCCAAGGTAACCCAGTACATTCCAGTGAATGTGAATAGAGTAATTGAAGTATAAAAATTTTGGAATCATTCGATCAGAGGTAAATGATGTAAACCCACTGTTAAAAGTAAGGATACCTACCATTGAGGCATGGGCATCCCTCGTTACTGACTTGTTTCTAATTCTAATTACTAAATAATGAGTTGAAGCTGACAAGAATAGACTCATCGAAGAAGGCCAAAGATGTATCCATCATCATCATCATGAAGAAGATTAGGATATTTATTTGAGAGGATGAATCAGACGAGGATATACTGACATGGTTATGAAATACTACATAATGGTTGTAAGGCTGAAAATATTCCCTTTAACATTTGTTGCACGACAAGTGACTTGGAGGCATTGAATTAAAAGTATAATCACAACAACATTGACTTGGAATCATTTACTTGAGGCATGTATCCAAACATAATGTGAAAATCACAGACCAAAAAATGGTGTGACCATAAGGACTTTTTGACTGGGAAGAAAAAGTACAATGACACTCTTCAAATGAGTCAAAAAAGTATAATGACTCATGGAATTGGTATGACTTGGAGACAAGTGGAGTATCCAACTGTAAGAAGATTCATATAGGTGACATGTTGAACGATGACTAAAAAAATGCCATAATGGTGAAAAAACTTGACCTACTTCCCAAATTCCCCCCCCACCAAGATAGGTAAGTACCTCTTTATTTTTTAATAGGCTTGAGGAGGATAGCAGATTCCTAGTGTAGCTCATCTTAGATGAGTCCATCTTCACATGTTTAATAAACCTGAAGAAGGAGTGGTTTGGTCCCTGATGTGTCATTCACTGTTTATTTTTACGACTCCAAAGAAGGTAAACTCGATGTTTTTTCACATTTAGAGAGTCTGAAAAGAACTTAAAGAAGACTCTGCAATGCACTTTTTCATAAAGTTAGTCTCCAGGGCCAAAAAAAGTATAAAATGATACCTAGGAGAACTCTCCTAACCAAGGTGGTTCGGGTGTTATTTTTTCGTAAATAGTCTAATGGGACTGAAAAAGAGATCAAATCTCGCCCACTATATGTGCTTTCTAATTCAGTTTAACAAGCATGAAAGACAACAAGATTGCTCGACAATCTTTTCAATTTTAAAGAATTTGAAAAGATATTAAAGAGATCTTCGTAATGAGGTTCTTGTTTTCTAAGATAGTCTTTTGAATCCAAAAACAAGATAAACTAAACATCGAAAGACACCTTTTCAAATCCTTTTGAAGGAGTGTGAAAGGAATCAAATTAACTCAACAATATTTTCATGTTTAGAGAGTCTAAAAACAACTTAAAGGAGACTCCAATAAGTTGTTTTTTTGTAACACTTTTACAAGTCCGAAAAAAGTGATAAAAGTATACTCGATAATCTATTCTCATGGATTTATGAGCACAAGAAAGAACAAAGACTAATCTCGATAACTTATTCTCATGTATTTAAAAGCACGAGAAAGAAAAAAGACTAAGCTCGGTATTGGTTTAATTTTTACACTAGATTGAAAAAGGAACATAAACTATGCTTGAAAGTTCCCAACGTAATGTCCAAAGGTTTTAGGTGATACCTATGGTTGGTTGGTAATTCCCCCCCAGCTTGAGAAGATAGTGGATTAAATAGAACATGAGGTCCAAAGGCTGGATACATTCCCCCCAAGCTTTGTTGCATCCACCCACCTATCTCCTGTCGCCAATTTCTATATCCAATAGACTCCAAGTTACTAAAAGAAAAAATTTCACCAAAGAGGGAGGAAGAAAGAGGATCAACTGACCTAGGAAGATGAAAGGAAGGTTTAGGTATGAGATCTAATGAAAGACTCTACACAATGGTTATGAGATCTTGTGAACGACTAGACTCAATGTTTACGATATCTAGTGAAAGACTTGAATCAACAGTTACAAGATCTAGCGAAAGACTCAACTCAACAGTTATAAGACCTAATGAAAATCTTGACCTAATGGGAGAGGCATATGTTTCATTTTTTAATGATCTTGACACAGGAAAAGAACTATGCTCAATGGTGTGGGGTTCGATTCCCAGACCTCTATTTTATTTTTTAATGAGCTTGCCACAAAGAATAAAAGCTATTCTCTCTACTTGATCATGGATTCAAAAAGGAAAATGATATGGAAGGAATACATGTCAAGGAAGAAACCTCAACCACGGATTTCAAGAGATCTTCATCAGATGGAAGAACAATGTTCTGGAAGGAATACATGTCGAGGAACTTGGGGAGGTTGATAGGGGTAGAGAGATCATGCTCCAATGTCCCCATCGAAGAGATCACCATGTCAACTATTGGATCCAAGTCAGTTGAAGGCATGGGAGAAAAACCACATAATTAACCTATGGAGAGGGAGATACCACTTGCAGATAAGAACATGTTGAGCACTCAACACACCATAAAATACTTTGAGAAATTTCTTTCTTTTTGTGTACCACTTATCATTTTTGAACTAGAGTTAGTGCTGTGTGATGGATGGATTTATATGTTGTTGTTGAGTCTTGTTATCGGTTATTCTTGTTTTGTTTGAAGTTATTGACGGATTGATTTTTTTTAGTAACCTCGCATGAAGGATCTAAAATGTACATGGTTTAAACTTTTTCAGTGGTCCTAGATAAAAAAATTATGGTCTATAGTATAGTTATTTAACATCGTCGATACATCTCCGGCATCGGCAATATCCAATATATAAACAAAAAATATGGACAATAATAACGAATCGTTGATCATCAATGGACAATACATTTTCAGCATCGACGAACTCCAAGGGATGAAACTGTGAAACATCAATCTTCACAAATCATTGATCTCCGATACATCGTAGGCATCTTCAGGATAGGACGTTGTAGCCAGGGATGTATGTTTAAAGAAAATCACCTATACCGAAAAAAACGTTTCTCACGTAGAGGTCAAAATCAACAACCACGTGTCTTTGTCGCATAAATAGTTTGTATAACTTAGTATTTTCCCGGTGTCATCTTTTGAGGTTCCCCATGTCATATATGTACTTCCATGTCAACATTTCCACGTCATCACCATACAACGGTTTTGGTTGGCATCAAAACGTTTTGCCTAAAGGTATCAACGAAACAATGTTTGAGAAAAACTGACAACGTCGATTCACCCATTAACTATCAAAAGACTGATAGGTCACAAAATGTCGGGGTTTTCATCGAACCTTTGTCATTATACACTAGCAGTCCTGGCTGATCCGTGTTGTTGTTCCATTTAAAATACCTTTTTATTTTCCCAACGTTGATCATACTAATTTCTTGTGAAAATGAAAAGGCTTGATAATTTGATGGGACACCCCTAGCGAAGGTAAGATAGGATTTTTGATTTGATGGATAAGTTAAATTTTAACATAACCTATACCATGACCCCACATGATGAATAATAGTCTAAATTTGAATTTTTCGATAAACTATGAAGTAACCTTTTCCTGCGCCGCCAGCCTGCATTGCATTTAATCCTAAGCATGGTGCATATTATGTGATAGATTGCGTAGATCACATTTACACTCCCAAATTTAAGACTTGATGCGACAAGGTAAGTATACTTTTGTTTAAATTTACAAGGTCATACCCAAACATAATATTCTATTTGCAAATCACTTATTCCCCGAAGCAGATGAAGGAGCGAGAGAAGGCATCGAGGAGGTTACATCCCTCTCTCTAACTTTGATTACCAGTAAGACCAGGTTAATTTTATACAAGCAAGAGGTAAGAATTTTCTTTATCATTTATGCACTTTCTATTTGCGTCAATGATACTTTTTGAGGTTGGCTGGTAGCTCACTAAAACATTTATTTATTTATTATTATTATTATTATTATTATTTTCTACAAACAAATGCCTCCAAGAAAGCCTATGACTAGGCGCTCTCCAAGAATGCCTAAGATGAAGGAACCGAAAGTCGGTGAAGGTTCTACACTGGACGATCCAAGAGAGATTGATTTTGTTTGAAAGACGGAATCAATTATCCACACATCTACCAAAAATGATTTTATCCAACCTCCGACGTTTAGAGACACAGAGGCAAGCACATGATCTAAAGTGGTGCTCCGGTCTTGGGGAGACCTATATATAAAAATCAATCAGGAGGATTACCTGGAGTTCACACCTCACAATAACCTAGACATCAGAATATTGGATGATCAAGTGCTCTTGAACATCAGGATATCATATCTTCACAGGGTGGTTTGTCAAACCCCACTTTTTCCCTACATCGAAACCTTGAGATGGATAATTGAAAATGCATACACAGTGAAATGAACGGTCAACAATGAGGAGGGAGATGTGTTGGTGTTTTTCTTCCATTTGAGTTTCAAAAATACTACAAGCTCAGAGACCCAGAGGAAAGGATACATATAGACTTTGTGGTCATATTTCATGAGCGTCATGACACCGACAGGTTTCTGGCCTCATTGTGGAGGGAATATAAGAAGTTCAAAAACAGAAGAAATGACTGGTATAGCATGGTAAATATCAGAGAGTCATACATGTATTTAATGACTTTGATTTTCCTATTATATGGAGAAAAGGATTGCTCAAAATTTTCATAAGCTTGGATGCCCTTGGCGTATACCAT
>JASDQU010308230.1:119203-132725 GCA_032191745.1 Picea mariana
GAGATCATATCTGCATAGAGTGGCTTGTTGGACCCCATTTTTCCCTACATCGAAACCTTGGGATGGATAATTGACCATGAAGAAAAAGTCAAATGAATAGTCAACAATCAAGAGGGCGATGTGTTAGTGTTTTTCTTCTAGTTGAGGTTCAAAAATACTACAAGCTCAGAGACCCAAAGGAAAGGATACATATAAACTTTGTGGTCATATTTTATGAGTGCCATGACACCAGCAGGTTATTGGCCTCATTGTGGAGGGAATATAACAAGCTCACAAAAAAGAGAAACGATTGGTATAGCATGGTAAATATCAAATAGCCATACATGTATTTAATGGCTTTGATTTTCCTATTATATGGAGAAAAGGATTGCTCAAAATTTTCAGAAGCTTGGATGCCCTTGGCATATACCGTGGCAATTTTTGGGAGTAGTGTCAATTGGTGAGCCATTATTTCCAAACAAATAAGTATTAATATCATACATGCCCGAAGATCGAAGGAAGGATAAGTTCCAATCTTCTACATGGCATCCTACCTGCTGGACGTAATCTATGCAAGAAACGTTTTCACGGGTATGAATTTAAGCTGGCATATTGTCAAATTGCATGTACATGTTTGTTTTAGTATCTTATGAGAGAATAGGTACAAAATATCGTATGCCATGATATGTGATGGGTTCATATCCAGGATATACTTCATTATCTTTAGAAAGGATTTCCCTAGGCTTTCAGTGGTAGCCAAAAAGATCATAGCTAAAGTTTTCCATTGGTACTTTCAAGAGATAAGAACCTATATCAAAGTGTTAGGAGCTACTGGTGCACCCCACCTACTCCTCGTTCATGTCTCATATCGTCTCATATTGGGAGAGATTTGTTACCAGACCATTTTAAAAGGTTATAATGCTTCCCTAGTAAAGGATAAGAAGAGAGCCTTCATTTCCTATGGTTTTCATATAGGGTTTTATATGGTTAAGGACATTGCACAGGTGAAACAATAATGGTTAAATAATCTTGAGTATCGGTTCCCCATAGGCTGCTTTCACTAGTATGATACAAAGGGTTTATTTCCTCATCATGCGTCGCAAGTATCCTCATATTCACCATATTCTCATGATAGTTTTGAAGATGAAATATTTACCGAAGGCGCCCAACACTGGGAGGAAGTGATTCATAGAAAGGATAACCCAAACATGACCAAATTTAAATCAATAACCATGGATGAACAAGTTGATACTATAGATAAAAATTCTTAAGAAGACATTAGGATAAGAGACGAAAACCGAAAGAGCTACTCTTATTAGAAGAAGAGATACTCTTATTAGAAGAAGTTGAAAGAGATATTTCAAGCTTAGGGGAAGAAGCCCTACTCAATTCTTTGATAGGACCTTTGAGAATCACCACAGTAGGTACAAACGAGGAGGCAAAACTAAATAATTCAAATAAAATCCCATTGAAAGAAAGTGTTGACCAAGAAAAAACTAGCCCTATGCCACCACAGGAAGGATCATCGGTGACTACAACAACTCAGTAAAGGTCAAAAAGAGCATCAAGTGGGACATGTATTCCTACTGTCCTCATAGATTTAATCACCATATATGACAATGAGTAAGGTTTATAAGCCTCGTACATAACCCTAGTACCGATCACACTAGAGGAGGAACCTGGGGAAACATTTGCTCCAACTTCAGACGTTTTGATCCCAAATCCCTAGAATGGAGACCATGAGGCTAGGAGCACTCTGAACATTGAATTTATCGATCAATTGGGAGAAAAGAATCAGAATGAAAACTCCAAGAATGACTTGGGTGTTGGTGAACAACAAGAAGAAAGGGAGCAACCAAAAATCGACACCTCAATGGCCGAAATCCCAACTAATGTCGATCCTTTTCCTGCTTCCCCATCTAGGACAAAGAATTCATCAATCGATGAGGACTGGATGAAGGTCAAATCACCAGAGCATACATAAACCTCCCCTTCCAAGAAATTGAAAGAGCCTGCAATGGAACATCTCTATATGCCAGGGAGCCTAGGAAGTACCCTGTCCTAGGGAGATCAACAGATTTCTGAACTGGTAGATGAAGTTTCTGATATACAGGCAATTGTGTATGACAGGAAAAGGAAATTTTTTATGAGAATAACAAGCAATAAAATAAAGCTCACACTCTATAACACACTTCTCATAACCAGAGAGGAAACATTGTTTAACACAGAAAATGCTAATATGACTGAGCTAATCGGGACAGGGATGTCCATAACCTATGCTACTTTAGACAAGGAAAAAAGGGATGAAAGGGAGGTGGCCTCAATGAAGAAAGAACTATACCATATGCGACATCAAGTGAAGTACTACCAAAATTCAACACGATCGATGGTACTCTTGAAGTGTGAGTTCTGAGAAATGTATTCATGATTCACAAGTAAAAGAGATTTCTTCACCGCTTGCATAGATGATTTCCAAGAAGATACCCTCATGGTGTTGGCCATCTCTAAATATCTATAGTGATGGTATGAAAAGGAACCTCAAGCCTTAGAACGAATAGACTAAATCATACAAGTGTAGAAGGGTTGAGATACAGAAGAGCATGGCATCTGATTGTTGATGGATAGCAACATTGTATGAATAAGAAAGACAACTAAACACTAGGTAAGCATGGTCCATGAACCTTAGTGGAAAATGCAGGAAAGACGGGGAGAATGTGAGAAATGCTGGGAGAAAATCAATCAGGAAATGAGGATCATTGACCTACTAGAGTTTGGTCCACTAGAGGATTTCCCCAATTTGCATGACATACTTAAACAACATGAAGAAAATGACCTAGCATGGGAAGTGGAGATTTCGTAGTTTTCAAGCATGATCCCGGGTCAAGTGAAGAAGCTCATGAAACCCCCAATTAAATATCTTGTAGTCCTACAATGCTTAAGTGTCAAGATAATCAAGTACAATGAATGAGCAATAGAGATAAAGGAGGTCCTCTCTGCTCTGATGGATCAACACAGGTTTCCATATGGAAATACATGCAAATATATCTTCTTCAAGTGGTCAGAGTATGAGAAGAACAATCCAATTTAGTAAAACCACTAGATGATAAAAGGAGAAGCAAAAGAGAAGCAAAAGAGAAAAGAAAGATAAAATCCATCACATGGGATTTTCTCAATTTACAACAACTTTAGTAGCTATTTTTAGATTAGTTAATTTTTGTTATAAATAAGGGTATTGACCTTGGACAAGTGGTAGATGGTTTCGAGAGAGAAAGAATTTTATGGAATTTTGTAAGAGAACTATTTTTGTGCAAGTTATTTTAATTAAGAAGTTATGTTTAGAACCAAAGACACTTATTTCATTTAAGGAGTGAATGTGATTGGACCAAGGGGGATTATCTCTATCTTCAGATTCAATATTCATTGTTGTATTGAGTAAGAGTTCTTGTATTTGTTATTTAAAGTTGTATTATAAATGTTGTAACAGTTATTTTATTCTAGTTGATGAATACAAATCAATTGTGTTAACCTGTGATTGATAATAGAGCATTGAAAATTACTTTTCTTGCACTAGCTTCTTGTCACGTGTATGTTTTATTTCTGTAACTCTTATCTCAGAAAATGGTGAATTCTACTAATCAAAATGGTATTAATGCTAGATTGAAGTAGTTTAGATCTTCTTTGTCTGCATGCGAAGGTATAAAGGTTATCCTAAAACCCAACCTTCCCCCCAACACATAATTTAACTTCCCTCTTCCATTTAGCTTAACCTCTATCTTTATTTTATTATAAATATTAGAAAAAAAAACAAAAAGAGAACTGTGTAGCCTAAGGAAAGGTTTCATAGAAAAGACATATCTATCAATCATGATTAAATCCCATCGATAATTCCTTCCAGATCATGAATATGGAAAACCTTACCTTTCATCAAACATTTACGAGTTTAATTGGGTGTCTTAAGCAGGTTTGGTTCTTGCTTTTGTGTTATAGGGACCTTCGGCCCATCAATAGAATTGATGCTAGAAGGAGGGATTGAATGAATGCATGGCTAACAATATTTTTGATAATATATTCCGCAAAGCCTATAGATTCAAAACAATCCACATGCATGGATAGTCATTCTCAAGACAACCCACATACAGAGAGTACTGTTGATACAAGTAACTCACATCAACATGAAGAGGAAGAAAACATGTACCCTAAAATACCTTACACTCTTCCCCATGGAGAGTTAAATAAGTTTAGAAGAATCACTAGAGATTATGCCCGATAGATTAGAGCATTACCTTTATCTCCTTTACTTCCTCTAAGAAAACAAATAAGAAGACCAATTGTTGACACCCTTGACCATGTATTTGTTCACACGGTATAATACCTGATAGATTTTTCCCTCACGGAGACTGAACAACCCCTAATTTGATACCTGAAACACCGGTTGGTAATTAATTAGAACTCAATGATTTTGAATATGAAGAGGAAGGGTCTAACTTAGATCGCTCAGGTTCTGAATCAGAAGACATGGAGGACAATAACGATAACAATGGAGAAAGGGGAGATCAACCTCAATATAACCAACCATGGTTGGCAAGAGATGCTCTAGAAATTCCAGGTCGGATGCATAACCTACCCAGATATCCAGAAAAATTACTTCCTAAATTTGGCCCCGAAACATCCGGATTGCCCGAGGACAATATTAAGAAGTTCATATTATCTATGATGTTAATGAATGTACAACATGAAGATGTAGTGTGAATAATTTTCCCTTATACCTTTGAAAATTTAGCCTCAACTTGGTATTTCAACCTACCAGTTGGTTCCATAACTAGCTGGACAAAGTTTCAGAAGGATTTCTTGGACAAATTTGCTGAAGAAACTACCACATGAGCTTTAATGGCTAAACTTTTCTCCACCACTATGAGTCTAAAAGAAAATGTTAAAGCTTTCAACCAAACATTCACCACCATTTTTAACAAATTCCAACCTGAGGCTAAACCTACCCAAGAGTTGCAAATTGAAGTATATGCCAATGCTCTCCCAACTTCTATTTCCATGTTCATAAAAAGGGTTGCCAAACATATTGTTGACCAAAATTTGGTCACCTATATGTTCCCAATCCTAGAATAATAAAAAAAGAGATATTGGAATATGAATATTTTTGAACTATTATATGTTCATTGCATATCTCTCGGTATCATCTTTGCCATGCATTTCATGGAATCAAAATCAGAGTCTCCATGAACAAGATACACATACTTCTGTCTAGAAGTATAATGGAGGTGTTACAAGAAGAAATATGAAAAATGTTCTAAGTCACATATTCTCTCCTCTCCTTTACCTTCACCCCTATTCATTCTCTCATTCTATACTTAGTATTTTTTCACAATGTCTCATTACTTTCATATTCCCCTTAACCATTTTCCTTTATTCCTTTCCACATTCACATTCCTTTCCCTTTTACTTTATTTTCTTATTTCCTTTTATTTGGCTTTCCATATTTATTTATCCCATTTTCCCATTTTTTTCCTTTTTCCTTTCCCAAATTTCACGTAATTCCTTTATTTCCTATATATTTCTTTTAATTTTTCATATTTTCCATATTTCACATGACCCATTATATACTTTCCAGACTTAGTTTTATTTAGTATGTCTTACCGCGGGTTCGCCGGTTGGTGATATTTATTAAGAGTATGTGTTATCCCTGCTAGCCTCACAATGCACTTTGACTTTCACCACCTTCATAATGCACCTAACTATTTTTACTAATCTTTACTATGTAACTTCTCCAACACTTAGCCAAATATATGAGTTACTGTGGGTTCGCGGTTGGTGATATTTCTTAAGAGTATGTGTTATCTCCGCTGCCCTCACAATGCACTTTGACTTCAGCCACCTTCATAATGCACCCAACTCTTTTTACTACTCTTTACTATGTAACTTCTCCAACACTTAGCCAAATATACGAGTTATGGTTCATGGGTTGGTGAGGGTTGGTGATGTTTATTTCATGTTATATGAGTACATCTAGTTGATTCTCAAGACTTAGAATATTTTACAACTTCTTTCTACTACTATTTACCTCTCCTCTCCACTTCACCTACACTTAGATTTTTTCACACTCATTTCTTACTATGTATTACAGTGGGTGACTTCCTCACCTACCTATACATTCACGTAAACTACATCTCCAAGTGACACATGGAAATTTATTAACCAATGAGATACATCCACATGGTAGTTAATGGATGGTGCCATATGGCAACTAATTAATGAAGACACGTGGCAACGTACAAAAAGTGACACATGACATGATTTTATTGGATGCAATATGGAATATTCTTATGGGAAGGTTGTTGTCCTACCGAGTGATGACATGTGGCAACATTTGGTTGGGTGACTCATCATTGCTAACTCAACATACACATTTTTTATTATATTCAACAACTTTCCAAGGGTTGAAATTCTCCAAGCTCCATAGTTCCTTTTCTTCTTGTGTTTCTAGCTAAGTATATCAAAATTTAGTTTTATATATATTAAAGAATACATTATCCCAATGCATGTGGGATAGACTATCAAACCAAAAAAATCAAATTTTATGAAGGGAAGCACGAAATTCATCCAAGGGCCCACATTTTCCCATCCATTTTGATCGAAGGTGGCTGAGCATTGATCTTGCGGAGACCATAACTTCATCTTTGGTTGTCAGAATCATGCAAAATTTATATCCTTGGAAAGGTATTTCATTGTAGACGATGGTGGTCTAGGTTTGAAGTTCTTAAAGTTGATAATTTTTCCTCATAAATTAAAATATCAGACAGCTTCATTTTAATGGGCCTATGTGACAACCCAACTTCATGAGCTCGTATCTTGAGATCCAGGCAACGAATTTGGAAAATTTTTATATCATTGGAAATATGAGACGATGAAGAAAACATAAGAAGTGGGTTACATGGATAAAACGTTGTTTTTCACTTCCATAAAATTAAATTGCAGTCGTCCGCTTTTAGTGGAGAATTAATTAAATTTAAAAAAATAAAAGTTAAATTAAAAACTTTTATTAAAAGGGGAGAGGGAACCAATTTCAATGTACTTGTATTAATGATGTGAAATAATTCATGTGGAATTAATGAGGAATTAATTAAAGGGAAAATTTCAAGAAGAAACTTGTACTGCAATTTCAAGAGAGAAAGAAAACCCTAATTTCTCAGGTAGTTAGAAAATCTCTTTATAAAAAGAAAAAAGAGGCTTCATCAAGAGGTCCAAGAATAAGTATTGTCAAAGGGTCATGGAAGAATATCAGAGGAAGAATAAGGTACAGCCATGGATACACAATCAATCTTATGATCAAAAGAAATAAATGTCCATATTCTCCATTTTTTTGTGTATATTCTTCTACGCCACTTCTCATAGTTTGATGCTCGAATCTCAGAGTTGGGCACAAGGATGAGTTGTTAAGTGTTATTCTTATGTTATTCTATGATATTTTATTACTTGATAATGGAGTATTTGAAGCCACGTATATGGTTGTCAAATATTTTGTAATGAAGAATATATTTCATCAATAAAACTCCACAAAGAATTGCTTTGGAGTTGATCTCGAGTGTGCTTTGTAACCCTATTTTTGGAATATAAAGTATTTTAGGTTGACCTATCAAATTCTCTTTTGATATTGATTGTAGTATTTTGTTAAAACTCTTTGAGATGATAAAATCATTCTCTCTTACGAAGAAGATATCTATGTATTTATATGTTGTTAAGAAGATTGTGTGTAATGTTGATCAAAATTTAATTTTGATGTTGAAGCCCTCCTTCAATATTTTATTTTGATACACATAAAGATTGTACTCAGGTTTGAAGAACCATTTTATTTCACAATATAAATAAATTAAGATTTAGGGTTTTCTTCCTAGCACTCTCCTAATCAAAGATACCACATATATATCTTTTAGTCCAAGAGGAGTATCACCACTCAAAAACCAAAGGGGGACTAATGTCCTCGTGAGGTTTCCATTTCGGTCCTGACGGATTCAAGTGTCAAAACATACTCTAGCCAAAAATTTCGAAGAAGATAAAACAATTGAATTACAAATGAAAGGGTGCAAACAAGGTAATATCTCACAAATAAAAAAGGAAACCCAACATCTACCTAAGAGAGGACTTTTGTTAACAAGACCACTGGGAAAACAAACAGAACAAGGTCCTGAGAAAGAAAGAGGGGATCTAGAAAACCTGTAACAGATGATTAAAAAGATCTCCAATGAGATCATGGATATGAAAAGCAGTGATGGGGAAGGAAACCAAAATCAAACATATTATAATCCCTTTTTAAAAAGAAATCCACCCTTTAAAGCCATAGAACCCCCCCCCCAACAAACCTAAACATTGACTTAGGGAACATAGCATCATACTCTCTCTGTACATATCACCAAGAAAAATATTTAGAAATGGATCGTCGTCAATGGTTGCATGCTATGATTCTAATGGCTAATAAATTCCTAGACGAATGTTCTCTAACCAAACAACCCAACAACTCCACAATAAATTCCATTGATCAAGAAATTCAAGAGACACATGAAGAGACTACCATGTTGATATGGGATGACAATCACCCGATACCTTTCAACAATGTCACTGAGGTGCAGAGACCCCCGACCAAATTTATGGTTGTACAGACATGAAGTAAAAGTCAACCTGTCCAAATTAATCCTACCACTACTCAGTTATATCATGGAAATCAAGCGTCCGATCACCCAAAACACCTATCTTCTTTTCAAAAATATCCCACATACACAAATACACGGGAAATGCTTGATTTAGACTACAACGTGATATAAGACTTGAAGAAGATGAAAGCTAATGTGTCTGTCATGGACATGTGTAAGATTCCTCAACAAAAGTATTTTTTGTTACAAGCCTTAAAATTAATAGATATCCCTATAAAAGGCACTGATGAAAGTGAGGTCCCATATCCTAAATATTTAACAAAGAAGACAAGTGTGAATGATTTTTCTTTAGACAAAAGATAAAGGGCTTTTGTTCCTCCTTTCCTTTTGACATTTGAGTTTTTTAACAAAAATCTACATAATTGCCTAGTCGATTCAGGGGCATCTTCAAATGTCATGCCATTGTCAATTGGCAAGAAATTGAATGCAAACCCACTCAAAAGTGATAAAAATGTTATACAATTAGATAGGAGTTAGGTAAAGGTAATTGGGGAACTTAAAGATGCCATGATCATATTTTCTACACATCCAAAATTTGTGCAAGTAATTGACATAATCGTAGTAGACATCCGAGAGGCTTATGGAATGATACTTAGCCGAGAATGATATGAGAAAATAAACATATACTTCATTACTGACTGGGCTCACCTTTGGTTTCCATTAAAAGGACATAAAAACATGATCAGGATTGACAGAGAAAGATATCTCAAACATACTGTCACTTATTTAGAGACCCCAAATGAACCCTCATCGACAGAGTTCTGTGTGTTAGGAAACTACTCTCATCATTTTGATTTCGGTAATTTCACCCCTCACGTGTTTGATGTACTTCCCACATAAAAATATGAAATGATATTCCAAATAGACTTACTAGCGACCACAGGAGAAAGCATCCCCTATTAGGACTCTTTGACAGAAGAAGCAGACAAGGAGGTTGAAAGTGAAAAAATAGTTAGACATGAAGAAGATAGAAATTCCCCCCCACAAATTTGGACGATGTACTTTGATGGTTCTAAATCGTAAGAGGGGTCGGGAGAAGGATGCATCCTCATTGACCCAAAGAGGAAACAAAAATTCTTATCCTGCAGATTAGAATTCGAATGCACTACTAACACTGATAAATATGAAGCTCTAGTCCAGGGACTAAATAAAGCCATTGATTTAAACATCAAAGAATTGAAAGTTTTTGGAGACTCCAAAATTATTATTAGGCAAGTAAAGAATACCATCCATTTCAATTAACCTCACTTGATAAATTACCATCAAGAGGTGCACAAACTAATAGACAATTTTGAGGCCTTCAACGTTACTGTTGTTCCCAGGATGAAAAATACCCTTACTGATGCTCTATCCACTACGACCTCAAGATTATCTCCTTTAGAAGAATACGAAGCCTCAAGGTTTGCAGTAGAACTGCTCTACAAACCATAAGTACTAACTGGAAAGTCTCTGAAGCGAATGAACAGATTGTAGATTTCCTTACTAATCAGGATAATTTTAAGGATTTGGCCATTGATGATAAAATATTCCAAGAACTACTCATAGAATCAAATATCCATGAACAAAAGAAGGGAACAAATCACTCTGATGAAAAACCAAAGTTTCACATGATACCAAAATGAGTGGCCAATATGGAGAACCTTTTCGACCTAAGGGAAAGATTTAGAGGGATAAAGAATGAAAAAACAGGGAGCTCATGTCCTATATACAAAAATATAAACCTAGGAACCCCTGAGAACACCAAGGATGTAAATTTGGGTAAGAAAATGTCCAAAGAAGACATGAAGGATTATCTCAAATTGTTTAAAAAGTATCAAGATGTCTTTTATTAGTCATACTGAGAATTGAAAACTTATGATACTTGCATTATCCAACACAAAATATCGTTAAAGTCTGGAGTAAAACCATTCCAACAAAATCTTAGGAAATACCCCCATCTCTGGAACCTATGATGTATCAAGAGCTGAATAAATTATTAGATGCCAAGATTATCTTTCAGGTAAGACAATATGCCTGGGTATCTAATCTAGTGCCTGTCAGAAAGAAGTCTGGGGAGATCCGTCTATGTGTGGATTTCGAAAACCTTAACAGAGAATTAGAAAATGATAACTATATAGTCCCATGGAACAACTTCTAGAAACAATATCCGACTCAGAAATGTTTTCCCTCCTATATAGTTTCTCGGGATATAACCAGGTCCTAGTTTTAGAACATGATCGATTAAAAACTACCTTCTGGACCAAGTAGAGAACCTTTTCTTATAAAATAATTCCCTTTGGGTTGATTAATGCAGGAGAAACCTTCCAAAAGGCCATGGGAATATATTTTCATGGATTGATTAACAAGTGTGTCATAGTCTATTTAGATGACGTAATAGTATACTCAAAAAACAAGGAAGATCACATTCAACATTTGACTTAGATCTTTGAAATATGTAGGAAATATGGAATATCTTTGAACCCTAAGAAGACCGTCTTTGCTGTAGAGGAAGGAAAATTATTAGATCATATCATATCTCAAGGAGTAATTAGCAACGACCTTGAGTGGATAATAGTGATAGCTCAACTCCCCTTGCCTCATAATAAAAAGGACATGCAATCCTTCTTTGGGAAAATCAACTTTGTGAGAAAMTTTACTACTGACTTCATTGAAACTCTTAAACCTTTACAAAAAATGATTCGCAAAGATGAAGAGTTTACATGGGATGAAGAAAGGAAAGAATCCTTGAAAAACATAAAAAATGCAATATCCCAAGCACCAGTGCTATGAAGCCCTCATTTCAACAAATATTTTCTCATTTATACCTTTGCTTATGACCAATCCTTGGCCCTAGTAAATTCCCAAAAGGATGATGAAAACAATGAGGCATCGGTTTCAATTATGAGCACTAACCTTCAAGGAGTTGAACTGAACTATCTGTCTATAGACAAACAGGCTTACACAATTTATAAAGTGGTCAAACATTTCTGATCCTATATCATGAAGAATCACACTAAAGTCATAGTACCTCACCCTGCAGTCAGATCTTTGTTCACCCAACAAGAAATGGGAGAAATAAGGGGAAAATAGATGGTAGTTGTTCAAGAATTTTATCTAGACATTAAACCTACCAAAATAGTCAAGGGTCAACGATTTTGTAAATTTGGTGTTGAGGCCCAAGATCTGATCAATGTAGAAGACTCTGGATGGGAAAATGAGTTGTCTTTATGGTGAAGTGAAGACTTATACGTTTCTCCTGGGCAAGCATCTACGAAAACCTGTCTTATCTCCTACACCATGGAACTTGCCCAGAAAACCTAAACCCTAGAGAAAGGAGAGCTCTCAGGTTAAATTTTGCTCAATATCACCTCATAAATTCTTTCATTTTCCATGTGAACTATGATGGAGTACTCCTTATATGTATTGAACATGATGATGCAGAAAAGGTACCGAGAGAACTCCATGACGCCCCAGTAGGTCGAAATTTTTCGATAGAAACCACGTCTCAAAAAATATTAAAGTCTGGATATTATTGGCCTACTTTGTTCAAGGACGTTCATGCATATGCCAGAAAATGTAAGTCTTGTCAAGTAAGCACCGATAGCGAAAAGAGGGCAGTCATTCAACTCCTACCGATGACCATATCTAGACCATTCAAGCAATGGGGAATATAGATCATAGAACAAATTACTCTGAATTATTCAAAACAACATAATTATATCTTGACTGGTACAAATTATTTCACGATATGAGCAGAGGCTATCCCCCTCACACACGTTAATGAAAAGGTAGTGGTCCAATTTTTAGAATCATGACTAATAATGAGATTTGGGATGCGCTATGTCCTCGTTTTTTACAATGCTGCTTACTTTTCTTCCACACACTTGACATAATTCTCCCTTGATAAGTGGATCATAATCAACTATTCTGCAAACTAGTATTCACAAGGGAATGGGGTAGTAGAATCAACTAATAAAAACCTGGTGAGAATTTAAAAAAACAATCAGTGAAAATCAAAAGAATTGGCATAATTTTCTTCATAATGCCATATGGGTCGATAGAGTAATGCCTAAAGAATCCATAGGAAACTCTCTGTACTTTCTGGTATATGGGAAATAATTTATTCTCCCAAACAGATTGTATATACAATCTTTACATCTTGCCCAGGAATCAATAGTTCAGCCCTCATCCACTCTACAACAAAGAATTGATACCCTTCTCATGCTAGATGAAGAAAGATAAAAGTCTAAAGTTAAGTTCACCGCTCATCAGCAAGTAGTTAAAATATGGTTCGACAAACATAAGGCCAAAGAAAAACTTTTTGAGGTAGGATACCTAGTCTTGAAGTAGGATAAATAAAACAAGCCCAAAGCAAAACACTCAAAATTACAAAATATATGGCTCAGACCTTTTCAGGTGGCCGAGAATATCGTGGAAGGAACATATCGGTTGAAGAATCTGAGGGGAGAATCTGACACCCTCCCAGTTAATGGTCAGGCCTTAAAACAATATTTCTCTCAAAAAAAAAAAACTTTTGATACCTTGTTTGGATTGCTTTTTTCTTGGATTTTTATTTTTGTTCTTTTTTTGTTACTCTCTTTGAACAAGTTGTGTTTCATAAAGGAATGGTTGACTTCAAGTATTTCTTCAGGGGATATGTAAGGTAGCTAGAGAGGTAGTGGGGGGGCCCAGAGGGCCCATAGTGATAATAGTGGAGGTCATGCAATGTAAGGTGGACTAGGTCCACTATATTATTAAATAAGGCCCACTATGGTAGTTAGATATAATAAATGTAAGAGGACTTCTTAGAAGGTTCTACTTCTAGAAGATTCCTCCTCTAGAATGTT
>JASDQU010308230.1:197483-207885 GCA_032191745.1 Picea mariana
AAGACTTAGACTCTGAAATGGTAGATGTCCAAATCTTGTATGCCAAACCATTGTTTCATTAAGGGTGGATGCACTCTGTGAATAAGGTTGACTTAGATTTGCAGTTCTAAGGGTAAGGGGAAACATCCTATTTGGGGTCATATGGATTTTAGAAATTAATTTTCTGCTTGGGATTTTGTCAAATATCTTGCAAGATATTCCCTCAAAAAGTACCTTATAGCCATGTTCAATAAGCTGTCCTACACTTAGCAAATTATGTTTTAAATCTGGAACATGATAGACATTGTATATGTCTTTCTTTACATTATGTTTAGTAAAAATAGGAACAATTCCTTTTCCTTGAACCTTGACTAAGTAATCATTTCCAAGTGTAATATCAGATGATATTGAAGAATCAATGCATGAAAGTAATTCTTTGTTACATGTCATGTGATTGCTGCATCCACTGTCCAGAAACCAAAGATCTCTAGGTTGATGTTCAGTCTTGTGGCATGAGAGAAACATACCTCTTGAGTTTTCTCCCATGTGATTTGACACATGTGCTCTGCCTGAGAGCTGATCTGCTTGCTTCTTCCTGCATTCAAATTCATAGTGCCCATACTTTTTGCAGTAATAGCATTGTATGCTTGTTTTGTCATTTGATCTTCTCCCTCTGCCTCTTTGAGGCTGGAAATTCTGATGTTGATTATGTTGTTGTTGCCTTTGACCTTGGAAATTTTGATTCGGATACTGTTGTTTGTTACCTCCACTGAAGTGAGAGTTACTTTGATTGCTCCCTCTTCCTTGGTGACCTCTGCTTCTTCTTCTGCTGAAGGAGAATTGAGTTTTGAAAGCATTGGAGATTGACTCATTTGTAAGATGCAGTCTGGTCTCATGTATCACCAGAGAACCAATTAATTCATCTGTTGAAAATCTTGATAGATCCTTGGATTCAAGGATTGCTGTTACAACCATTTCAAATTTTTTGGGTAAACTTCTGAGAATTTTCTCAACAATTCGTTGATCAGTGATGGTTTCACCAATCAGTCTGATCTAGTTCACGATTCCCATGACTCTGGTCATGAACTGATCCACAGTTTCGGACTCTGTCATCCTTAGAGTCTCGAATTGCGTCCACAAGGTCTGCAGTTTAACTATTTTGACCCTGTCATTTCCTTGGTAGGAAGATTTAAGGATGTCCCAAGCCTATTTTGAAGTACCAGCGCCTGTGATTTTTGAGAAAATCGAGGCATCCAGAGAATTTTGAATCCAGAATTTTGCTTTATTTTCTTTGTTCCTTAGTGTTGCCTGAGCAATTCTCTGTACATTTGTCATGGCAGCGAGGGCGGCTGGATCCGGTTCCACATATCCAAGATTCACTGGTTCCCAGCACTCTTGTGCTTGCAAGAATGATCTCATCCGAAGAGACCAGAACTCGTAATTCTTTCCTAGTAGAATCGGACCCTGAGTTGGTCCTAAGTTGCTAGATGACGCCATAAATTTTTTTTTGCAGAAAAAGTAGAGGGAAATTTCATATTTACCTCCGATCGCCGATTTGCCGATTTGCCGATGGCCGAAGGGAGCTTATCGGGCTTGAATTAGCCCTTAGTCTCCTTGCAATGTGACCACATGCCTTAATGTTAAAGTGCTACGGGATTTTTCGGCTCTTTGACTTTCAAATCGCCGAAATGCGAAAAATTTCCTTTGGACAATTCAACGGTCCAGATCTGCTGATGATCGGACGGTCCAGATCTTATCGGGATATCGCGAATCGAGATTTCGTGAGTTCTGATGACGAGTTCTTCTGACTCCTCGATTCCCCGATCTCCGATTTACCGATGGCGTTTTTCTTTCGGGAAATTTCGTGATTTCTTTAATCACCTCCACGCGTCCTAATAGATGGACGGTCCTGATTTCTCCTCGCGAATTCACGATTTGATATGTTCTGGACTTCTCGTCTCCAGGATCCGCGATTTTTCAAATGCTGTAAAACCGATGGACTTGATTCCTTCCACGCGTCCCAACAGATGGACGGCTCAAATCTATGTCGGGGATTTCACTGTGGAGATTCCTGATCCCACGATTTTGACGAGATGATGGCAGCTGGGCCCCACGACAGAGTTTATCTCCTGTCGGGATTTCGGACTTCGAAGTTCTGAAGTGCTCGTGTTTCTTGTCCTCAGGTTTCGCTACTTGCCGAATCCCGATGAGCCGATGGCCCTTTCCTTTTCGGGACTATTCCCGTGTCCTCGGATTTACGCAATGCGTCCCCAAAAGATGGACGGTTTGCGTTGTTTCGCGAGTTTGCGACTTGCGACTCCAAATTTCTCTGACAACTTGAAACCCCGGATGCCGAAACGCCGACGGTTTCCTCGATGTTCGCCACGTGTCCAGTCAAATGGATGGTTGAGATCTGATCACTGTTTCGGGAATCGCGATTTTGCGACTTTTGAACTTGTGTTGCGACGGTCTTTCAAAACCGCGAACTCCGAAATGCCGATGGAGTGATGGCTTGGATCTGCTGCCACCTGTCCTCTGAGATGGATGGCTCACAAGTCTTCTCAGGATTTCACGATATCGTGTATCGGAGTTTTTTGGAGAGCAGTCTCCTTTGCTCGTCCAACTCCAGCTTCTCGATTTTGAGATGAGATAAGATCGACGACTCACGATCTTTCTCAATCCAACGGTCCAGGATGGACGGTCCAAATGATGTCGCGACTTCACAAGTCAAGAATTTCTCCTTGGTGCTCCAGAGGACTAAAGCTCGTGCACCTTCTCGTTGATCCAACGACTGTCAGTCCTCTGCGCAAGATCTAACAGCTTGAAATTCTTTCACCTTTTCCGCGCTCTCTTCGTCCCTTCTGAACTGGTTTCCCGCCCTGGATGCGTTTGCAGGACGAATCTTACGGCTTCAATGGAGGTTCTTTGCACCTGAGACGCGTTCTTTACTCCTGTGAAAGAAAGATTCGTGAATCTTTCAAAGATTTGAAAGAAATACACAAATTCTTTGTTCACTGCTTCAATCTTTGACATATTTGAGCGAATTTCAAAAAACTTTAAACGATGTTGCCTTCTGCAGCAATCTTTAACGATTTTGAACGTTTTCTTCGAGTTCTTTAAATGATCTTTCGTTCTGCAGCTCTTCTTCGTCAATCTTTGACGATTCTTGAAAAATTGTTCAAGAAACTTTAAAGTTTCTTCTTTCTCGGTCTCTGCTTCCTCGTTCTTTTGAGCGTTGTACGCTCTGCAGCCTCTGCAAGCTTCCTACGTTGATCTTTGAACGTAAGATGGTCTGCTTCCTCGTGGAAGTTTCCCGCGAGGATCTTCCGAGAGTATGACGGACGGCTCTCCAAACCTTGTGAAAGAGACTATGTCGCGTGCTCTCAAGATCTGTGAAGCTCTGCGCTGTGAGGATCGAGTTGCTCTCCAGACTGTGTAAAGAGGCTTACTACTGATGCTCTGATACCATGATAAATTGTGAAGTAAAGAGAAATGCAGAGAGAAAGAATAGAACAGTATATTAGAATGTATGAAGGAGAGATTATTAGAAGATTGAAGAAGTTACAATGCAATGTGAGATGGCTGAGCTAAATATGCTCAAGCAAGACAAAAATAGAAAGTACAACTATCCAGTACAGCTGGCAGTGTAGACTGTTGAGATTACATTATGTTTAACACATCATAGAGGTGGAGCCCTATGACTCTACAGTCCGGATCAACCATACCAATCTGTCCATGCTCTGCAGGACGCCCTATACGGTCTGAGACATCTCCCATTCCTCTCGTAATAAGCTCACCGGACTGGTTATCCCACTGAAGAACACACAACTTATATTTTTCTGTGGAAATAAACAGAGAATCCTGCCGTTCCCCATCAGGTCGGAAAAGCTCAAGCGTTGCGATTCGGCCATAGATTGGCATATCTAGAATTAGCTCTAAGCCCGCCGAGGACAGCGAATGAATCTCAATTCGTGTACATTTTGCTATGATGAGATTAATGTCGCTCGGACCAGTAAAGTTGCCGACGCAAGAATGAGTCACATTTGTGGGGTTGTGAGCGGTCACGACGTAGTTCCACATACTCATCTTCTTCCTCTTCACCGACTGCACCAACGAACACGCTATCTATCTATTCTGATAGTCGATAATAGATAGATGCTCTCACTTTATATCGACGAGCCACATGCTTCCATATATAGAGAAATATGGGTGACGCGACTTTAGGGGAGCCTCACTATGGGTGAGGAAACATAGAGCTTCATAACACGATCGGTTTATTTGTCGGCCAGATATAAGCTTAAACCTACTCTTCGATATAAGCTTAAACCTACTTTTGGAGCTCTTCGATATCAGCTTAAACCTACTCTTGAAGTTGATGTAAAATAGATGTTTTTAAGATAAAAGTTCTCACTGGATATGGTAACATTTTTCTTCACATTTAAATTCTATAACACATGTTATATTAAAAAGTTTACATTGGGTTTGATTCTAACAAAATTTTACAATTAAGTGAGTTTGAGTTATATGAGTTTGGGATGGATGATTTTACATGAGTTCAAGATGTTATGAGATTCATTTAGCTAATTTTAATTCCACTTTTTCACCTTTATAAATAATAAATAAATTATTCAAAAACATGATAAAATAAATATTATTAAATTTTTCAAAATTATTATGAAAAATTGATTAGTTACCACTAATACTAATATATTAATCATAAATTAATAACTCACTTTACAACATATAATTCTAAAAAACATTTCACATATTATAATGTTAAAAGATTAAATATATAAATATTTAAACTAAAATGAATTTTGATATTATTTTTATTTTTATAATTTAATAAATATTATTTTCTAATATTATAATCATTTACTAATAAATTAATTTATAATTATTAATAATAAAAAAAATCTCTTATTTATATTTATATTTATATTTAAATTCCCCTACTTCTCATTCATATATATATATGAAAATGAATATGAATATATATATTATTTTATGTTATAACAAAAATAAATATAAATGTTATTATATATATATATATATATATAAGTGAGCATTCCCCTGTATGTGTATTTGGGAAGCATAACAGCATTCCTTTAAATGAGAATTTAAGACTCATTTTGTTTACAAATTTGGTGTATTTGCCACTTAACTCTTTATGATATCTAATAGTTTGTTTTGCTTGTTTTCAATCCTCGAACATGACAATTGCACATGTACCTAGATATCACACTAACAACATAAATAATATGTAGCCTATTAATAGTCAAAATAATAATGAGACTTCCTTCCCAACTCTTTGTACAAGTTCGTATACTTCTTTCTAATCATACTTAAAAGATAGTTTAGCCCCATTCTCAATTGGTATACGAGCGACAAATCTATTCCGATTGACATAGGAAAATGTTTTCTCGCTTCTCCCATACATGCATAGCTAAGAGGTAGAGAAGCAAACCCTAATATGTTATATCAATAATAGTTTTTCTTATAGTTTTCAAATTTTCCTTGGTATTGGAAAGTTTGTTTATTTATAAGCAAATCATCTAAATAGAGGATGAGAATCAAAGTGTCTCCATCATAAACTTTCATTTGATAATTTGTGTTTGAATGCTCTTTTAATCAAAGATTCTTTTAGATAAATATTTAATTTGATAATTTTTGTTTGAATGGGTTTTAATTAAAGATTTTATTAGATAAATATTTAATTGATTTTGGAGTTTCAAGTTTTATGATATTTTTTCAATCCATATAAGGATTGTTTTAATTCATATACAGATTTATTCAAGTAACAAATAAAGTGTTTTTGGATGGTCATGATAAACTTTGAGCTTGCACGCACATTTCCTCTTTCACCATTGAAAAAAGCACTCTTAACATTCATTTTGATGCATTTTCTATTGGAATTTTGTCATTGTTGCAAGTATAGTTCAAATGATGATCATTTTGAATACAAGCATGATTGTGTAGTTGTTATATAAACACCTTGTTTTTGAGATAATCCTTTTGCAATGAGTTTAGCATTAAGCTCCCAAATCTTACATTCAACACAAACTTCCATTCATCCATTTTCATTCAACATTTTTCTACCTTTCAAAAGTGTTGTTGACTCCTGGGTTTAGTTCTTTATCAAGGAACTATATTCATCTACCACTACAACCTCCCATTATGGTTTTACTTGAGCCTCTTGATAGGTTTATGGATCTTCATTCTCCGAGACACTTTCCACAAAGTTATCCAAAAACTACTAAGAAATGTCATATATCATCCTACTATAATGGTTTATGGAAATCCATGCAAATTGATGCAGGAGCATCATCAACGAGCACGCATGGCAAGACAACTCAACACCTTGGAATCATTTCGACATCTTAAATGTTGGCATTTACTGCAAATATTTTGGAGCTGATTGAAAAACGAAAGAAGATCAAACAATTGGAAGCTGAATGACCACGAGTGATCTGGGAGTTTTCACTCCTAGTCTTGAATGTAACTGAACTAAGGTAGCAGTTAGGTTTTATTTTCGAATATACGAGTAGTCTGGGGGAACCCTAAGAAACCTATGAGATAAATAGAGGTTTTGTACGCCCAAATGAGGCTGCTGCGAGTTAGTAGGAAAATTATGAATTTTTAGTTGTTGTTTTGATCATAGCTGTAGCCATTTTCACCTTTGGAATAAATATAACATAGGAAAATTGATCCAATGTATGGGCTGTTATTGTTTGCAATTCCCTGTTATTGTTGTTTTCATGAATGAATGAATTTCGTTATGAATATATGAAATTGTGAGATGTTTGCATAAGTTTCAATTGTATCTCTTCGATTGAGTCTGTGCAAGGTGTGTACACAGTCCACAAGAAGTACGTTGACAGAATCCATTTCAATTTTGAAGCTAAGAAGAGATAGCGTGAAACTTCGCCTTTGCAAGGAGTGCAAAGTGACTGCTGCAAGGTGTGCATAGTCGCCCGCAAGAACCCAAACCTTGCGTAAGAATCTGTTGCAAGGAGTGCACACACCCGAAATTAGACTAAGTGTCAAAGTGGATCTTTAAGAAGTCAAAGGAGCAGAAGACAAGAAAGATCATGAGGGATATCGGGAAATATCTTCCAAGAAAGTAACAATTTTGAAGGTTTTCTGAATCATCGGCTAAGATCCATCCAGAAGGGAGAAAAGAGAGTTCTAGATCGTTGGATCTGGGTAATATGCGTGATATTTAAGTTTCTTGAAGCACATAGTAGAGCGGACTGCCAAAGTTTCGAAGTCCCGAAGTGACTAGGAACCATCCATCGTCAAGAGGGACAGGTGGCGTGAGATCCACAACTTCAGAAGTTTGTGAACGAGGGGAGAGAAGAATCGGTGAAGACCCGAAGTAAGTCCAGGACATTGATCAACATGGGGGTACGTGTCATTAGATCAGAGTCTCCGGGTGAAAGCACTCCAAGAGAAACGAGTGCATAGAAGTTTGAAACTCTCGAAGCCTAAAGAGACGAAGAGATGAAGGGAATCTGGACTGTCAGATCCAGAGGGGTATGTGGTGACGGATCACAATCTCCGGGTGAAAGCACTCCAAGAGAAAAGTGAAGGAGGAGAATTTGAGATCACCGAAGCCCGAATAGCCGAAGTAGCTAGGAGATGTTGATCTGCAGGAGGACACACGTCGCTAGATCGTGGACTCCAGGTAAAACACTTCGAGAAAAGTAGAGCATGGAGAAGTTGATATTTGAGATTTTAGAAGGCTGAATCCCTAGAGTGGATGAGAGACGTTGATTTGAAGGTGGACACCTGACGCCAGATATAGAACTCTGAAGGGAAGCGGAGGGGGAAAACGACGAAACCCTAAAGGAGATATCGATCGTTGATCAGGAAGGGGGCTGAAGGATCGTTGATCTGGTTGAAAAAGACAAAGTCCTGAAGCTGAGGTAGGGCTGTTGATTTGAGGAGTACATGCGGCAGAAGATTTGGCATTTTGGAGAAAGCTACTCTAGAAGAAGAAAGAGGGCGTTGAACAAGAACTCTCGAAGACCAAAGAGCCAGAGTTCATCTGGGCCATCTGTTTGTTGAGGACATGCATCAATAGATCTTCCACTTCGAAAGATAAACACTGTGGGAAGGAGTAGGCACAGGAGTTTGAAACTCTCGAAGCCTGAAGGGACGAAGATAACCACGGTCATTGATCTATGAGGAGTATGTGTCGACAGATCGTGGAGATCTGGGAATGCAGATGAAAGGAGGAGAGAAGGTAGAAAGGGAGGAAAGATTGTAGTTGTTGATTGAGACGTATCGTCTGACATCAGGAGATCAACATGCATGCTTGATTGTGGGGCCACAAAGTGATCGGACATTAAAATTTCGAGGCGGGCCGCAATCGGGACCATGGTATCGACAAAGGGGTACATGGCAGCTGGGGGTAAATTGTAGGGAGAAAAGCGGGTTGGTCCCAAACCACTCTTGGGCGCGCCCACAATCGTACATTTACGCAAGGACATATCCCGAGGTCACATGCGAGAAGGGGCTAACGGGAGAGGATCTTGTGCCTGAAACTTGTGAGTTCAACAATGTGAAGAAAGAGGTTTCGGGTGCCATATAACCTACACCAGAGGACAAAAAGGGTCTGTGTTAATTCGTAAGAGAGACCATTAAGGTCTCAGAGAGCCAATTCATCTTGGAATTGAAGATCCTTGACCGAGAGGTCGCGCAACCCTTAGGAGAGAAGGGGGTCTGCATATTTGTAACTTGAATAAATATTTATATGAATTTAAACAATCCTTATATGGAAATCCATGCAAATGCACCACTTTCTTAAACAACAACTCTATGCAATAAGTCATATTGTTGGTCTAATTACAAGGAATGAAAAGATCTATCTTTGAAAAATTRTCTTGTCCACAAAAAAAMTCATCAAATCCTAATTGTAGTCTAGGTAAACGTAGTACAAAAACTATAGATAAATCCTTCCAAGACATACTTGGTATTTACAATGGCATGTACAATCATCTATTTTGATTTGTACTCTTTTATGTCTGGCATATTCTGGTTTTTTCAATAACTTTCTCAATTCTCTATGTAAACTTGGATAATATTACCTTTCCTCTAGTAAATGGATTGTCTTATCTTATCCAAAATTCCCAACTAAACCTCCACTATGCACCTTTATTATCAAATTATTGCACATTGAGCCTTGACAAATATATATAATTTCTTTCCTCTAAACAAATAAGCATCCTAGAGGAGATACTCCAACTCTATGTTTCACCATCCTATAAGAAGTACTTTGACTCTATGCTTTTATCTTGTAATACTAGGGTTTTTCATATTTCTTGAACCTATGTGAAGTCCTTTTCCTACAATTACATATCCTTAATCTACACAATCCAATAGTATCATTCTTCATGCTCATTGACATCAATGCTTCTTTTTTCAATGCATCAACAATTTTTTTCTCCTTTACATACTTATGCTTCAACACAAATGTATATCCCTATAGATGCTCTATCCACCTCATATGCTTATGGCTCAACTTAAGATGACTATTGAGGAACTTTATTACCTAATGATTTTTATAAAAAAAAAAATTCTTAGGAAATAACTAATAACTCCAAACCTTTAGTGCCTACATTTTCACATAGAAATCCAAAGCATGTGTCAAGAACTTATTTCATACCTTGTTCAACTTGTCCTTCAATATTAAGTTAACACTACATAAATATATAAATCAGTTGCATAACAACCAACCTAAAAATATTTACTAAAAATTAGGCAACACCAACACTAGAGACTTAGAAATTTTCTTCTTTAATAGCTTAAAACTCTACTACACATGCTGTAATGTCCCCCAAATTAACTAGGGAACATTACCATGCAGAAATACACATAAATCATTTTCTGCTAGCTAATCATGTAACTTACCAACTATAGGAATACATATTTAACCATTCTTGTATCATTGATTTAAATGCAACTACAACATATCAAATTAAAATGAATGCAACTGATAAATTCATCACATCAACATATCATTCATTCTCATACATAGAGTTCATACACATCAATTAAATCTCATAATGCAACACATAAAACATATAAAACACTTATCTTCTTCAAATAGTTGTGCAACTAGTTGCTTGGGACAAATGTTGTACCCAACCGTAGACTTGTTGCTCTAGATATCAATAGCAAGTCACCGTTGAGCTGGGGTTAGGAATCCAAAAAAGAGGGTGTCTCTCACTGTCCACTCACAAATGAGATATTCCCACAACCCACTGGCATTCTCCTACAAATATCTTGATTTTCACTAACTCTCTTCCTCTTGATCTGCCCAACCCAAGTAATATTCCCGTTCACTACTCTCAGTCTACCAAGCATCCAATTCATTTATCATAGTCTCTTTGACACATATAACCAGGAATATCACTAC
>JASDQU010308230.1:251820-263613 GCA_032191745.1 Picea mariana
GTGATCATTCAATGTGTCTCTCATCTGTAATAACATAGTCTCTGATTCTTTCTGGTTCTCTAGCATATCCTTAGTTTCTTGACCTTCCTTATGGTTTTCTTGTCTCTGGTTCATCTTTTCAACTTTATCAATCATTCTAGGGCAATCCAAAACCTCATGAACAACAAATTTAAAACAAAGATAGATGGGACCTATACCAGGGAATTACTTAGCAAGATGTCTCGGTCTTCTGCAATTATAACATAATGTCAATTCTCTCTTTCTCTTAAATGATTCCCAACCTTTTCTGTACTATGCACTAGGATCACAGTGATGGACCTGCAAGCTACAAAAAATATTTCTAGGGTCCTACATCCACTTGTCAGTCCAAAAATTCTTTCTATGCTAGGAATAACATATATTTCACTAATTCTACCAAATCTATTCAGATCAAATCTTCTTTCTTCTAACCGTGCCCTAGTTTTGAGACTAGGACCAAATCTATCAAACATACCTAGATCGATACTCTTGAAGAAAAAATTTCCACTTATCTTACCTTTACTAGAGAAAAAATATTTAAGATATTACCTCTTTCTTCAAATTGAGCTTCCTTCTCTTAGCACAGAGCTTCACAAGTCAAGTAGAATACTGCACACTACAAAAATAGATCTGAGCACACAAATTTCTCTTTTATTCAGTTCCCAACAATCACAGTTTCAGGTCCCAACAACAGAACCATTTTTTGGCATAGGGGTAGAACCAGGGTTCAATGCTTCAACAACACACCAAAAAAATCCTAACTATTGACCCTTTCGACAACACCTGCGAAGCAGATGAAGTCTCACCTGAGGTAGAGGCAGAGGGGGTTGCATGACTCAAGTGTCTAAAACTTAGACGTGACATAGATCTGTGATCACAATACTTAACAAAGCACTTAGAAATTAACATTCATTAGTCTTTTAACCCTTATTCACATCGCAGGTTAAACCCTTGTTACAACACAACACAATATTAATAAAGATCTAAGTACATCTAACCATTCAATACATAACATTCGAGCAGATATAACATTCATTCATACCTAAAGCACTAAGCATCAATAGATCTATCTATTAGACATCAATATAAGTGCACTAAGAATATAAATACATAGACAACATAAACAACATTTCACAAAGCACATCAACACAGAATATACGTGGTTCACCCCATTGTGGGGCTATGTCTACCAACTCTTCTTCTCTTCTTTATTAGTCTCTTCAATATCCTTACAAGCACCAAGCCACAAAGCCAACTTCGCATAGGACAGAAGATCTGCGTGCACCTCACTAGATCCTTCTTCCCTGAGTTAGATCAAAGCACAAATCCTTACACAATCTGTGCACAAAGCACTTACAAAACATTTTCACTTACCTCTGCAAGCCTTAACACATATTCTTGCACATAGCTAACATTAGCACTAAGCCATAGGATCCTTCTTACCTCACCTATATACTTATTTATACATTACAAAAGGTCCTAAACATGGGAAAAACCCATGGGCTGACATCCCATACCTGTTACATAAACCCTAAAACCCAAAAATCCCACAAAAAGGGAGAGATATCATGATCTCCACTTCACTTGGGCTCTCCGTCTTCGACCACCCTGTCGAAGTCCAAAAAATGGTCAAGCATGACCAAATCTTCCACAAAACTTGGTCGAGGGCCAACAACTTGACATGTGTCACCCCTCAGATTGGGCCATGTGTCCATTTCTTGGGATCTTCTACACAACACCCCTTTAGCACGTGGTTGCTGAATAGATCAATAGACATAAATGATTGTGGAAATCCAAAGGAGAATTATTGGAGGAGCTACTTCATATTACATAATCCATCAGGATCATAGATCTCCATCAGGATAGCTGATCAACAATGGACATGATTTCCTCTCCATCACACATCTTTCCATTGCGGAAGTTGGGTCCATTGTTAAAACTCGAGCATGTTCGAGGTCCGCAATTGACCAGGACTGTCGATCTTAAAGTGATCGAAAGATAATCAGTTTTCTCAGTTTTTGAAATTGGAGTCAATCTCGGTGGTCCGTTTATAGGTGAATGCTGACCATAGATCCCAGTCTTTCATGGTTTCGACAATTCAAGAAGTAGCGCAAGATGGAGCCTTAGAAACAGGGATGATTTTAAGGATGGAAATTTATTTTAAAATGTAGAAACCTTGGAGAATCTTGCTAATCCTTCATATGCCAACTATAAATGTTTGGCGATATTTTTGTAAAAATATTCAAATTTTTAAGGATTTTATATAGGTTTTATAAAATTTTAGCGATTTTTAAGGTAAAATAATTTTATGCTATAGAATTTGGGCAAATCATTTTTAAAATAGCCAATCTCATTTTTTGAAAAACCATGGAAAATTAGCCCATGAGTGAAATTTAACCCCTAAAATCATCCCTGCTTAGAAATATTGAAGCCTAGAGTTATAGACCTCATGTTGACCGTTGATATAAACAGGGAATGAGGACCTTTGATCATACGTCCTCCGAGTATTAAAAAATTTAGTGTTCGAGAGATTAGAAGTGTGCAGGTGCAAAGTCTGTCGAAGCCCGAAATTCTGAAGTTACAGAATACAAAAGTGACGTCACCTAGGGTGATGTGGACCACCATATGCATGCAATATGTCCATATATTTCATGTGTTTGACAAGTTATTTGTGCCAATGGGAATCTGACATGCATCAACAACTGATTGGGCCACATGTCACCTCTATTTTGCTGACACGTAGCACCCCGAGTGGACCGTACTATGTGAGCCCCAAAAGTTTAGGGGTTCAGAGTTCGGGAGAAATCAAAGTGGAAGTTGTAAGAACCTCTGAAACCTAAAGTTCCAGAGCCCCAGAGGCCTGAAGCACATGTTAAGATCCTATCTGTTAGCGCTGGGTCACAACTTGTGGTCACATGAGATGGGGGGGATGAAGAAAAAGGGCCAAGTGCCCGATTTGTTTTTTTGAAAATAGAGAATGGATTAGAGAAGGGGCCTATGGGATTTTTGATTTGTACATACCTACGCCTAATGAAGTAAAGAAGGCTTGTAAACCTGAAGAAGGGATCCAACATGGATCCAACAACCAATTCGACTATGAGTTGGAAGAATCCATGTATAGGGATTGCATCACTGAAGAATACAAATTGTTCAAAAGTATCCATAACTTTCTGCTCAAAACTTAGAATTGAGCATGGAAGAATGCATTGGAAAGGTCTTGAACAATAGAAGATATCTATTCACCTAGAAATGGTTTTTGGGAATGAGAAAATATTTCCAAATACATAATTATTCTTCTCATGCAGAAGGAAGAATTTCTATTTACCATCTAAAAGGAAAGGCATCCATGTTGTGGGATCAACTTGCATAAGTGAAACACATCAGAGAGAAGAATGTTACATGGAAGGAATTCAAGAACAATTTTGAGAAGAAATACTTAACCAAGAGGTATTATGACAAAAATATGAAAGAGTTCTTTGAACTCAAACTAGGCAGCATGACCATTGATGAGTATGAAAGGATATTTTTAGAACTATTGAAGTATGTCTCCTTCATCAAGGATGAGTCCATTAAGATTCAAAGGTATTTTAGTGGTATGCCATCCTTTATCAGTGAAAAGATTCAATATGATGATCCCAAGACTTTGGAGGAAACCATAATGAGATCCAAGTGCTTATATGATTGGAATATAGGAAAGCCTACTTTCCAAAGAGCTTGGGAAGACAAGAAGAATTTTAAGAGGGAACAAAGGCAGAAGGGGAACAAGACACCATTTTTCAGAAACAACCCTCAAGGACATCCATCTTTTAGAGAGAACATAATGGATAATGTAGGTGGGCAAAGGCCAAGGTAGACACCCATTCAATGTTGGGGTTGTAAAGGAGACCATAATTATAGATATTGTCCTCACAAAAGTGAAAAATTGAGAGCTATACACAATGTACAACAAGAAGAAACAGTGGAGGACATGGGCATAAGTGTACCAAGGATCTATGCAGCCTTGGACAACAAGCAAGCTGAGTTTCAATCACACATTATTGAAGTATAAGGTATGATAAAAAATCATGCCTTTACTATTTTAATAGATTCAAGAGATAGTCATAGCTATATAGATTCTAAATTAGTGGAAAGATTGCAATTGCCAAGAAGCAAGCATGGGAAATATTGGCAGGTACAGTTGGCTACAGGAGCCAAGAGAAAAGTTGTTGAGCTGGTTAAATCATGTCCAATGGACATGAATGGGCTAAGTAACAAGGCAGATTTGAACATGTTACCATTGGGTTCATATGTATGTCTAATTGGTATGGATTGGTTGGGCCAACACCATGCCATCTTAGACTGTCATAAAAAGGCATTTACTTTCCTAAATGACGAAGGGAACACAAGAATAGTCCAAGGAATTCCTAGGGTAGTTACTGTTCAAGAGATCTCAACAATGAAACTAAAGAAGTGTTATAGGAATGGATGCCAAATATTTGTAGCTCATATGGAGGAAGCACCTAAGGATAAGGTGTCAAAACTGGAGGATCACTCAGTCCTGAAATATTTTGAGGGTGTGTTCAAGGAAATACTGGGATTACCTGCTAAAAGAGATGTTGATTTCTTTATAAACTTAATGCCTAGATAAGCTCCAACATTGAAGACTCCCTACTAGATGAGTACTCTAGAGTCGGAGGAACTGCAAATGCATCTTGAATAAATTTTGAGGAAGGGGTATATATGCCCAAGCGTGTCACCTTGGGGTGCCCGAATTTTATTCGTGAAGAAGAAGGATGGTACAATGAGACTATGTATTGACTTTAGAAAATTGAAAAAGTGACTATAAAGAATAGGCATCATTTTCCAAGGATCGATGATCTCTTTGATTAGTTAAAGGATGCAAGGATATTCTAAAAGATTGATCTCAAGTCAGGATATCATTAAGTAAGGATCATATATGAAGACATCAGTAAGACTTCCTTCAGGACAAGGTATGGTCATTATGAGTTCACAGTGGTGCCATTTGGGTTATCAAATGCACAAGCTGTTTTCATGTGCTTAATGAATGGTGTTTTCTGGGAATATTTAAACAAGTTTGTCATTGCCTTTTTGGATGACGTCCTTATATATTCCAAGTCAAAATAAGAACATGAACGTCACTTAAGGATGGTGTTACAAGTGTTAAGAGAGCACTAGTTGTATGAAAAAATGAGCAAGTTCTCATTTTATCAAAACCAAATTCACTATATGGGGCATATCATATCCTAAGAAAGGATAGCATCGAACCCTAAAAACATTGAGTCTATTAAAGGGTGGAAAACACCTAAGAATGTCATTGAAGTCTAGATGGATACTACAAAAGATTCATTGAAGGGATTTCGAGGATTGCTGACCCAATCACTTCCTTGCAAAGGAAGGGGGTGAAGTTTCAATGGAAAATGAAATGTGAAAAGAGCTTCCAACAATTGAAGGAGTTATTAACCAATGCTCCAATTCTGAGGATTGTTGCTCCGAATGAATATTTTGTCGTTTGCATAGATGCATGCAAAGAAGGACTTGGTGGAGTCCTCAGTCATAATGGATTTGTGATATGTTTTGAATCAAGAAAATTGAAAGAGAATGAAACTCTCTATGCCACTCATGATTTGGAGTTGGAAGCCATATTGCACGCCTTGAAGAAGTGGAGGCACTAGCTCATGGGAAATAGGTTTGAGCTGAGGAAATACCATAATGGTCTGAAATATTTTTTTGATCAACTAACTTTAAATGCTAGGAAGAGAAGATGGTTGAAATTATTCTATGAGTATGACTTTGATATTAAGCACATCAAAGTAAAATATAACAAAGTGGCTAATGCACTCAACAAGAGAGTGCATGAACTATATGCTGCAACCATTAGCATGTATCAAACTGATCTTAAAAAAATAATTTCTGAGGCTACAAAGGTAGATTTGTAGTACATAGAATTGGTAACAAAAATACAATGAGGTAAAATGCAGTAGAAAGATGAATATTATGAATTGGGAAATGATGGAATTATCTTGTACAAGAAGACAATTTATGTACCCAATTCTCATGAATTGAGGAGTATGATTTTGAATGAGATGCATAATGTACCTTATGTTGGACACCCAAGATATCATAAAATAGTTGCAACAATCAAGAGGCAATACTATTGGCCAGACATGAAGAAGGAGATTGTTGAGTACATTGCTAAATGTTTGGAGTGAAAAAAGGTCAAGGTTGAGAATTCACACCCAGTTGGGTTGTTGCAGCCATTTCCCATTCCTGAATGGAAGTGGGAAGCGGTGACGATGGATTTCATCACCAAATTGCCCAGAACAAGAAAGAAACATGATGTTATCATGGTAGTGGTGGAAAAGCTTACCAAAGTTGCCCATTTCATTCCTGTGAAGGTTACTCACAAGGAAACCAATGTTGTTGATATTTATATGAGTGAAGTAGCATGCTTGCATGGCATACCCAAGACAATTGTGTCTGACAGAGACCCAAAGTTTACCTCAAAGTTCTGGAAGGGATTATTCAAAGGGTTTGGAACAAATATGAACTTCAACACAAATTATCATCCCAAGACTGATGAGAAAAAAAAAAGAGTGAACCAAGTGATAGAGAATATGCTAAGGATGTACGTGATGGAAAAACCATCTAAATGGGAAGATTATCTACACTTGGTAGAATTTTCCTACAACAATGGGTACCAAGAATCACTGAAGATGAGCCCATTTGAGGCACTTTATGGAAGAAAGTGCAACACACCAATAAGTTGGGAAAACCCAACCAATAGAGCAATGATTGGGCTAGAGTTTCTCACAGAAATGGAAGAGAAAATGTTGAAGATAAAACATAATTTAAAGGCTTCCCAAGACAGGCATAAAAGCTATGTTGACAAGGGTAGAACTCACAGGGAATTTAAAGTGGGTGATCATGTTTTCTTGAAGGTGAAGGCCAACAAAAGTTCCTTGAAGTTGGGAAACTGTTCCAAGTTGGCAGCCAGATATTGTGGGCCATTTGAAATCCTAAAGAGGATTGGACCAATAGCTTACATGCTTGCATTACTTGCATATATGAGTATTCATAATGTACTCCATGTATCATTTCTCAAGAAATATACACCTGATTCTAATCATGTTATTGATTGGAATGTGATTCAGGTGGAGCAAGGAAGCGCTTTTCAAGTGCATCCAGTACACATTCTAGACTGGAAAATAAAACATCTCTGGAATAGAGCCATAGGGTTTGTAAAGTTCCAATGGACTTGGTATGGTACCGAGGATGAAACTTGGGAGCATGAAGATTCTATATGGGCAGAATACCCACATCATTTTGAAGATTTTGGAAATCTTGTTGATATTATGTAAGTAAGATGCACTGAGGACAGTGCATAAATAAGGGGACGGGATTGTAATACCCCAAGGCCGAGCCCCTGTTGAATTGTAATTATGTTTATAGGCTAGTGAGACAAGTGTTTATAAGATGTAAGGCTTATGTGCTTATTAGGCCGAAGAGCCTAGATACTAAGGCCAGTGAGTCTGATTTTGTATATGAAAATACTCACATGATTAATATAATTACATCGCTGTGTGTAGACCGACAACGAAGAAATATTTATGGGGGACTAAGCTCCACTAGGTAGGGAAAGGGATGGGGCTAAAAGGTTGGGAAAAAGGGATAATCTTGAGGGATTACTTCCAAGGGAATATTATAATATATTTTCCTAAAAGACTAAGGTTTGGGGAAATAACCCATGTTATCCTAAGTTCCTTTGGGGAGAGCAACAATCTCCAAGTGGAGAGGGATGATCTCCTAAAGGAGCCATGTGTCAAATTGGGTGCATGTAGTTTTATGGGAGAAAATACGTCGTCGTGGGGGTTCGCTTGCCATTATTTCAATGCTTCCCACTCACGCACACACTCAGACTGAGAATTCATGCAGCCAACCATTTTCTCCATCGTGGACCTATGTAACCTTTGAAACCTACAAACCTATAAATCTAAGTCATTTTTCCTGTGATGCATAGAATGACTGTGCAGTGCTTGAGCCATATCGCACCCTAACCATTTTTTTGTTGCTACCCACATTTTTCTCTAGACTGGTGTGGCTTGCTATCATTACCAAAACCCATACCCGATTTTTCTACTGTGGTTACTCGTTTGAATTAGGAGCTGGACAAAAGAAGTAGATAGGCAGGCCTGTGGTTTTGAAGAGGCAGGTTGTCATGCTCGTGGATTGAAGAAGTAGGTTGTCAAGACTGTGAGAAACTCTCTCCAGGTGAGAGATATTGTTGGGGAAGTGATTTCTAGTAGAGGGATTCCAAAAAAAACCATAGATCTTTGAGAATTCCTGATCCGACTTGTTATTGAAGCCCTAGAAGGGAAGTGGAGTAGCCAATGGACTATGGAAAAGTGAAGGTGTATATTCTCAGGGTGTGACAAGAATGTGGGGAATGAGATTCTGTGAGAGGTGGGCGTAAGTTGGCTCCTGGGAGGGAATTCTTCCTATTCCATTGTGTAGCTTTCTGTATTCTTAGCCTAACCTAGGAATCCCTTTACCCTGGGTGGATTTTAGTCCCAGCTCGGGGGTGACACACTACTGATAGATTGGAGCAGTGGGGTCTAAGGATGGGAGGTTCGTGGAAGGTCTACATGGAGTTGGTGAATTTCATAAAAAGATAAGTACCATCTCTATGTTAATTTTTATGTTGTGTATTCTGTACATGCCATGATATTTATAATATTGCATGTGTAAGATGTTGTAGCATATTTATGTGATTTCCACATTAAATTTTGTGTTAGTAGAATGCATATTAGTTGTTTAAGTTTATATGTATGATGTTTTGCAAAGAACTCTATCTGCCATATCCCAACTAGTCTATGCCTGGGTATGGATAGTTTGACTATCAGAATCAAGTGAGAAGTTTTGTTTTGTATTTATTTCATGTGACATTTCCCAATAGAAGGATGGTGGTGTTACAATTTACTTGATGATATATATTCTTATCTACAACTGTAATATAGGACAACAAGCTTCATTTGCTTTCCGTTTTTTATTATTTGGCTTGTATATCTATTTTTTGTCTTGTATCAGGAATGTATAATACTCTTTTACATGTACTCTCCACTTTGGAAACCTACCTTTACCAACAAGACTCTTACCCAATCCATTTTCCACTTCTTACATCAACCTATAGGGGTTTCAACTTCCATTATATCATTTTTTGTCTCAATCTCCCTAGGGTCATCGAGATTCCCCCCTTGTGTAGGATTTCTCCTTCACTAAAGCGAGGGGAGTATCTATCTAAGGTGAAAATGGGTAGATACTCTCATAGTTGTCCCGATTTTGTAGATTGGGTAGGGATTTTCCCAACCTACAATTTGTGCGATAACATGCCTCTTATATCATAAAATCAACCTTCTGCAATAGGAAATCGACCTTCCCAAGAGACAAATCAAACCTCCGAGGAGAAAATTGACCTAAAAACCTATGATTATTTCCAAAAAAATGAGTCTCTACATCAAAAAAATAATCCATATGGTCCATGGAGAGGTGAAGGATAGGTTGGTTGGCTAGGCAACAAAAAACTTCACCATTTAAAAAAATATCAAAATTGTAACAAAATGCCTAGGTATAAAGATAAGCCTTAAATGATACTAAATATGTCGACAAAAATACAAAATAAGGATATCCTAAAACAAATGAAAATGTCGTTGTGTAAGAAATTATGGAAGGAGGTAGAGTATAGTAATATGCTATGATACCATGTTAGAATATTGAGACATATGAGTAAACATACAAGAACATTAAACACAAGAACCTTACTATTCTATCCTCCTATCCATACAACAACAACATTTAATCATAATAAGAAAGAGATAAGATAAAAAGAGTACACCAGATATACTTGGTAAGACCCCAAAACATGGAAACGTCCATGTGAATGTATTGTCTTCTTTATTCTTCATAAATCTCCATTCTTACACTTGAGCTCCCACACATCACACTCCATATTCACATCCTTCCAATATATATGATCACTATGTGATCCTTCATTTCAATGTACCTCATGGGTATCTCTTACCTCTATTATATACCAACAGGCATGGAGGAATTACCTCATGGGTCTCTCTTGTCTCTTTCTTATTATGATTAAATGTTGTTGTTATATGGATAAGAGGATATACTAGTAAGGTTCTCGTGTTTAATATTGTTGTATGATTATTCATATGTCTCAATATTCTAACATGGTATCAGAGAAAGTTACTATACTCTACCTCCTTCAGTAATATTTTACACAAAAAAAATTCTTCATTTGTTTTGGGCTCTCCTTTTTTTATAGTTTTGTCGTCAGATCTGGTAGCCATTAAGGATTCTCTTTATATTTGGGAATTTTGATACAAGATTGAGAATTTTTTTATGTGGTGCATTTTTTCGTTGCCTAGCCAACCAACCTATCCTTTGCCTCTCCACATATCGTATGGATTCATTTTTTGCTATACGAACTCATTTTTTTGGGTAAATTTGTAGGTGTTCAGGTTGATTTTTTCCATAGAGGTTCAATTTGTCTCTTAGGAAGGTTGATTGCCTCTTGAGAAGGTCAATTGTCTAATATAAGAGGATGATTTTCACTGGAGAAATTTTTTTAATCTTTTGGAAGGGTTTTACCTGTATGGTCATGAGTTTTCCTTCAACAATTGGTCAATTTGGAAGGCTATTTTGTTTTCCAAGGGGATGATTTGCTAATTAAAAGGGTTGATCTGGGCCGATTTTCTTGTTGGGGGTAGATCCAAGGGTTTTTGAGCTAATATAAATCTCTTCATGTACGAGCACGACAACACGACCATGATTTACAACCAATTTATCTCTATTTTCTTAGATCTAGGCCAAGTTACTTATGCTTCATCATAGGTAAGAAAAAATCTATTTATATGTTGTCATTAGATTCTTTTCTTTTTGCATTAAGGTTTAGTTTCTTAGTTTTTCATCATGTTTGCAGAGATTGTCTTTTGTTCCATATTTTTTGCTTGTCACTAACCTACTTGTGTGGTAGATATTTTTTGACATTTTCATGAGCATTTATCTCTAGAATTTTATCATGGTGACAACAAGAAACCATTCAATGCTCAAGTCTTATATGCTTAATGGCTATATTTTTTAAGTGATATTATTTTTTATTTTGATCATATTTTTCTCTATTTATATATTGTTGTTGACCCTTATTGTGTAAAAGCAATTTCATTTTTTATGGGCTTATCACGATCATTATATTCTTTACTCCTGGAAGTTCTTGTGTGCATATTATCTCTCTATTTTATTCAATTTCTCCACATGGTTTTTTTGTGAAGAGTTAAGGGATATATTGGTTCTACAGACTGTTCCTATCTTGAGTTTCTCAAAATATTGATACCATCATTGTTGCAAATGTCTTATTCTTTCACTTTATTGAGGATCTTATTGTAGTTGTAATGACTTCCTACATTGTTCCTCTCTTTATATTATCCTTGAAAATAACAAAGTTTGAAACTGTTTGCCACTTTATCTAGGATGTTTGAAGTTGTAATCAAGGGGAATGTAATGTAATGTAATGAAATTCCATTTCACATCACCATATTCCAATAATAATGTAATGAAGTGCCATATTCTACAGTAAAGTCATGATGATTATCCGTGGGACTCATTTTTCGATGGATAAACCATTGGGGTCTTGTATTCACAATGTAATCTTTAGTAGAGTTCTTTGGTTGTGAAGACTATTTGCTGGAAACATTTCGATGCATATAT
>JASDQU010308230.1:263713-278454 GCA_032191745.1 Picea mariana
AAATTATGGAAGGAGGTAGAGTATAGTAATATGCTATGATACCATGTTAGAATATTGAGACATATGAGTAAACATACAAGAACATTAAACACAAGAACCTTACTATTCTATCCTCCTATCCATACAACAACAACATTTAATCATAATAAGAAAGAGATAAGATAAAAAGAGTACACCAGATATACTTGGTAAGACCCCAAAACATGGAAACGTCCATGTGAATGTATTGTCTTCTTTATTCTTCATAAATCTCCATTCTTACACTTGAGCTCCCACACATCACACTCCATATTCACATCCTTCCAATATATATGATCACTATGTGATCCTTCATTTCAATGTACCTCATGGGTATCTCTTACCTCTATTATATACCAACAGGCATGGAGGAATTACCTCATGGGTCTCTCTTGTCTCTTTCTTATTATGATTAAATGTTGTTGTTATATGGATAAGAGGATATACTAGTAAGGTTCTCGTGTTTAATATTGTTGTATGATTATTCATATGTCTCAATATTCTAACATGGTATCAGAGAAAGTTACTATACTCTACCTCCTTCAGTAATATTTTACACAAAAAAAATTCTTCATTTGTTTTGGGCTCTCCTTTTTTTATAGTTTTGTCGTCAGATCTGGTAGCCATTAAGGATTCTCTTTATATTTGGGAATTTTGATACAAGATTGAGAATTTTTTTATGTGGTGCATTTTTTCGTTGCCTAGCCAACCAACCTATCCTTTGCCTCTCCACATATCGTATGGATTCATTTTTTGCTATACGAACTCATTTTTTTGGGTAAATTTGTAGGTGTTCAGGTTGATTTTTTCCATAGAGGTTCAATTTGTCTCTTAGGAAGGTTGATTGCCTCTTGAGAAGGTCAATTGTCTAATATAAGAGGATGATTTTCACTGGAGAAATTTTTTTAATCTTTTGGAAGGGTTTTACCTGTATGGTCATGAGTTTTCCTTCAACAATTGGTCAATTTGGAAGGCTATTTTGTTTTCCAAGGGGATGATTTGCTAATTAAAAGGGTTGATCTGGGCCGATTTTCTTGTTGGGGGTAGATCCAAGGGTTTTTGAGCTAATATAAATCTCTTCATGTACGAGCACGACAACACGACCATGATTTACAACCAATTTATCTCTATTTTCTTAGATCTAGGCCAAGTTACTTATGCTTCATCATAGGTAAGAAAAAATCTATTTATATGTTGTCATTAGATTCTTTTCTTTTTGCATTAAGGTTTAGTTTCTTAGTTTTTCATCATGTTTGCAGAGATTGTCTTTTGTTCCATATTTTTTGCTTGTCACTAACCTACTTGTGTGGTAGATATTTTTTGACATTTTCATGAGCATTTATCTCTAGAATTTTATCATGGTGACAACAAGAAACCATTCAATGCTCAAGTCTTATATGCTTAATGGCTATATTTTTTAAGTGATATTATTTTTTATTTTGATCATATTTTTCTCTATTTATATATTGTTGTTGACCCTTATTGTGTAAAAGCAATTTCATTTTTTATGGGCTTATCACGATCATTATATTCTTTACTCCTGGAAGTTCTTGTGTGCATATTATCTCTCTATTTTATTCAATTTCTCCACATGGTTTTTTTGTGAAGAGTTAAGGGATATATTGGTTCTACAGACTGTTCCTATCTTGAGTTTCTCAAAATATTGATACCATCATTGTTGCAAATGTCTTATTCTTTCACTTTATTGAGGATCTTATTGTAGTTGTAATGACTTCCTACATTGTTCCTCTCTTTATATTATCCTTGAAAATAACAAAGTTTGAAACTGTTTGCCACTTTATCTAGGATGTTTGAAGTTGTAATCAAGGGGAATGTAATGTAATGTAATGAAATTCCATTTCACATCACCATATTCCAATAATAATGTAATGAAGTGCCATATTCTACAGTAAAGTCATGATGATTATCCGTGGGACTCATTTTTCGATGGATAAACCATTGGGGTCTTGTATTCACAATGTAATCTTTAGTAGAGTTCTTTGGTTGTGAAGACTATTTGCTGGAAACATTTCGATGCATATATTTGGGGTTCTTGTATTCATAATAGAACCCACTACAGTATTATTGCACCTATATGCTTGGTTGGGACACCTATCTATTTGCCACATGTTCTGTTAAATTGGCCATCTGAGATTTCTGCACATTGTTGTGGTGTTCTACAAGAGTTCTTTCAATTTTCAGTTGATTTATGGTTGTGATGACTGTCTGTTAGCCATATATTTTTTTGTATTTCCCATTTGAGGTTTCTGTACAACATTGTGGTTGTTACAAAAATTTTTGCCTCACTCCATGCAACTTTCTTGGATGGCCTTTCCATTTCCCTATGTAGACTTGAAGTCCCCTTTTGTGCATTCCAGAGACAAAAAAACATATTTTTCCACATATACACACCCTATCAGTTATAAAACAAGTGTATACACATGTTTCTCCATTACAACCCGCGTACATTGGGTTTGGTGCTTAAAATAAAAAATTATGTTGGGTTTCCATGCCATGTCATGAGATCCATGATCCTTGACCTTCCATATACTGGAAACGCTCCAACTCAGCCCTTCAGTTCCATTTTAAGGCTATAAATTGAGCCATATCCAAGCCTTGAGGAGATTCAACAATTCAACTTTGAGAGAAAATACACTATGGAGAAATTTCACTTCATATTGAGTCTGCATCCCTTTGTCCTCGAACGTTTGAACTCGTTCAGCCCCCAAGCTCTTCCTTCTTTGTGATGGAGAAGCTCATTGAATGCTTTATATGAGATTTCCTTTGGTGGAAGATTGAAGTGGTGGAGGCCCAACTGGAGGGACTTAGTTTCTCGGTTCCGATATGAGCCCTTACAAAAGATTGTCACCTATGTACTTCTGCTGATTATTTTCATAGAAATACTCTTTTATCATCCAATTTATATCTTGCAAATATTTGATTTATTATTCCATGGGTGCATTTTTCATGTATGTTAATGGATTATGATAATCTATATGCTAAAACTATATATTATCACCATATGATGACACTATATATTATCACCATATGATGACACTATATATTATCACCATATGCTTACATATCTTGGTTGTTGAGCACAAGTTGCAGGTATAAAGATTTGGGTTGCATGCTCAATGATGGTCTTCATCGAACGTCCAGACGAGGTAGGCTCTTAGCCTTGTCTTGTTAGCATTTAATTTATGTAGCATTCTTGGGATTAGAGTTTATTTATGCATGTCATTCCATTTGTTGTGGTTTACCCCTTGCCATAGAGATATTTTCCTCATAATATAATTGGGGACCATACTGGTGTCTTTAGGTGGCATTCGCCTGGAGCCATCAACGAATAATGTGGCTGAGTATAAAGCAGTTATAAAACTATTAAATGATGCCATTTCACATGGTGTTCAGTCTTTAGAGGTTTGCTTGAATTCCCATTTAGTCATATGTCAGTTGAATGGAATTTACCTTGTGAAAGATCCTACTCTACTCCGATGATTCCTATAGGTACAACTTTTGGAACGACACTTTTATTTTATTACTTATAATCACATACCTAGAAGTTCTAATCATGTATACAATGCATATGCTAATTATATTTTAGATTGGAAATTGTCACATAACTAAGTAAAGAAAACACATTCATGCTTTTACACATTGTAACATATATAAGTAAAGACGGAGACCCAATTTTTTTATATTTCATCCTTTCGAGTTCAAACAATATGGTTTCATAGTACAAAATGGGGCTCACACCCTCAAAATACATATATGGATTGTATATAATATGACCATGGAATCTATTTCTGTGGCACCAAATGCATATCATTACAGAAAAATATGGCGTTTGTGAGACACCAGAAGAGTCGCACCCACGCACGGGGTACACCCACCACCTGTTGCTGCATCGCCTTTGGCATATCCTCCACTTGAACCGTAGGAATCTCATGCATCAATCAAGATAGGTTCCCTTGCACATTCTGTAGCACTCTCTCCACATATCCACCCACTTGATCATCTCCTAAGATCCTCAACCAATGTCGTGAAAATATATTTGGCCATCGTGAACCTACATCTACTTAACAAATAAATTGTTAATACTTGATACCATACAAAAAATATTTTCCTTTTTATTTTTATTGAAAAAAACAAAAAAATGAAATATATATAGTGAATTCTTACCAATATCACCATAGACAGAACCTGGTGGAAAAGGCATGTCTAGATCCCCTCTGTAGTCGATCCCACTGTAAGGGTAGTTGTCAATGGCTATGACCTGTTGACACCAATAGAAAAATAACTCATCATTGTAGGGGGTTGGCACCCTACCACCTCCTATCCACTTCATCACGTCAATCCACTATGACATGGATGGATTGCATTGTACATGTGGAGTAATCTCTACTATAGGTCTCAAGCATGGAACCCTCTCAAAGAAAACAATACAAAGAATGGATGCAAATATGAAATTTCTCATTTTCCCTTGTTTTCAATCCCTCAACTGGCTCTTCATGTTTGCCAACAGTGAGGTACACTGGTCATAAACAGTGGGTCTTAAACACTCCACCACATAGAACATGAGTGGCCTTGATTCCTGGTGCAACGAGTCCGACCTCTAAATTTGTGTGATTACAAGCACGATGATCTTTAAGCTCAAGTTCTCAATTTCCCTAATTGGGAGTTGGCTCCTTACTTTATTTGTACCTGCAACACAGTGGGTGGAAATGTACTCCTCCATAGTCATACCACCCCCAACCTCTCATGCATTGAGATTCACTACCTCTCCTTGATGAGACAATCATGTGATAAAGTATATACCATCCACTTCAATCCTCAATGGTTTCCCATCGAGGTTGAAGGACTATATCTCCAGATCCCAATATTTTACTAGCAACTAGAGTAACCTCACTTCAACCCTCATTCCTTTGAGAGCCCAAAATTTATAAAGGCCAAATATTTTTAAATATTTTTGCACCCTTGCATCTCTTCCCACTACGACATATATCGCTTCATGCTCCATCTCCCTCCATTCAATCACCATCCTGCAAAGTACAAACCATTTTTTGAGTTAAAACCTTTCAAAAATGGTGTTCACAAAATTGTACGCGAGCCAACTTGGTAAAAATTACGTATAGGGCTGCATATATGAGTGAAGGATTTACTTTTCTCACATATATGGGATCATATACGTGACCCGATGAACTGTCTCCCGCGTATACCCTATTTTTCATGTTTACGCCCTCTAACACTTAAAAACTGGGGCCAAAAATTGAAATTTAAACCATTGAAATTGAAGTAGAAGGGATGGGCACTTACTTGGTCTAGACGGTTTTCGATTCCATTGATTGTAGCTCCCACAATTGACACTTGAATATAATGGGAAAAATGGCCTAAAATGCACTATGTGGGTGGAAAAACTCAAATGGTCTATTTTTACTATTAGTAGAAAATTTTTACCCACTTCCTATATTTTGTGCTACTTTTTGACCTTATGGACTAATAGTGCAGTGGAAAGACTTGGTTTTTGGTGGTTTTGTCTAGTATTGTTTTTAGTTTCCAGCGTCATACTACATGTTCATGCCTTCAACAAGTATATTCTTTCACCGACATATAGGATAGCTTTGCACTCCGTTTTTCACTCTTGCATCATCCTATGACCATGATCCATGCACCCTAGGTACAAACCCATTTATTAGCGACACAAAACCTTCTTATTTCTACTAGAAGTGTCATTATTAAGTGGTAGAGGATTACCAAACATGGGTGCCCTAGTTAGAACCTTTGTTCCATTTGGAGCCCATGAAAAAGTTATTCCATAATACCGAAAGTTCCTTATAGTTCCAATATGAATTTTTATTCGAACCCCATATTATTACCCACAAGCATTCTAACCATAACCTATGGGACTCCCCCTGAGTCTTGGTTAAGCTATTTTTTGACTCTCAAAAAAATGAAAAGATTGCCAAGTGAACTTGTTTCTTAGAGCCAACATCTGATGTTGTTGGGGCCTTGGTCCTTTTCGGGTTATTCTTATTCTTCTCTTTTCATTTATTATTCTTCTGATCAACTTGGCTACTTGCTTTAGAGCTTTCGCTGGGCAAAGGAGGAGAAATGGAAGGAGGCTTAATGGGTGAAGAAGGTGAAAATTCGACGTGAGGTTGATTTGTGGGTGGTGTATTGACATCCAAAGTATTAGGTGCAACTGAAACATTGGGAGGATTCAGGATCACCAAAGTGGGGAACAACCAAACTGGTAATCCAATGGTGAGTCCTGGAAGACTCAGTGTGGAAACATATGGAGGACCAAAGTTTCCAAACGAAGGAAAAGTATAAGGTTCCCCAGGAGAAGGGGTTCCTCCATTGGTACTCCCAAGATTTGATGCCATTAACACTGACTCAACCTAGGGTCCACTAAGTAAAACAAACAACACACACTAAGAATCTGAGAAGCAAACAATCAAACAAACCTTCCTACGATGAAACCACTAGTTGGTGATGAAATCCAACATCGCAAGATCAAAATAGGAAGGGGCAGGGATAGAGCAGGTGGATCAGTTACGTTGGTGACCTGCTTAATGGACTTACACCTTGGTGCAAGATTCCACGCAGTAATTGTGGATTTACCCTCCAAGGAGCCCGAGTGAGTTTGCCAATGTCTGTTCTAGGTACAGTGAGACTTCCCTTCACCGTCACCTTGTGTGAGACCCTAAAGATTATGGCTACTAAGGTCACCAACTCATAGTCAACCCCTGGGTAGGTACAGTCGACAATCCAATCGGAACGTATGGGCAGGATAAAAAGTCCGAAATCAACTCGAAAGGCTTCCACTCAATAATTGTGGATTTACCTTCCAGTGATCCCCAATATATGATCCAACCACTACAAACAGTTGAACCATGGAGGGAAAATCTCCGTAACTCAGCCGAATGCGACCTCGTGTGTAACCCATGTGTGAGAGGGGGATCCCAACAAGCCAATACGACTATCGGATTTAAATATCCCTACAACAAGATACTAAGTTTGTTTGATAGCTTTGGAAAGTTATCCTTTCAACCTATTCCAAATCCCTACACCTTAAAATAATGTAGGTTTGCTAACAAAGATGTAAAAAGTTTGATAAATTTTAGTTAAGTGTTGATTTTAATGGATATTGTTTACTCAGAGGGTGTACGAAAGTGAAACTGATGGAATGATGACTCAATTCCAAAAAATATGCATGAAGTATGATAAACAATCATTTATTTTCAATGAATACCTATTTAAGGGAAAGAGGAAAAGTCGCTTTCACTATCAAACACTTGATAAGGAATGCCTTCAATCAATTTTGTTCTCAATCAAATCAAATATGATGCTACAACATTTCAGAAATGCAAACTAATATGCAAACCAATCATTAAGATGTGCTTTTTTTCGTTTGTATGCGAATGATAATCAATTCAATGCAAAATTTCTCCTGCCAACTACCCTTTCAGATCAAGGAGATTTGGACAAGAAAACACAGATTTCGCACAAACAACACATCCTTTTTTGTGATCAAACAAGAGAAAGAATACCAAAAATGCAAAAGGAAGGAGAAAGAGATGGTATCATATGACCTCAAAGAACCAAATGAGAAGAGTTACAGACTTCAAATGTCCTTCACTAGAGTTCTGCTCAGTCAGATAGGAGTGAAGAAAGCGGGGGAATTGATTTCAAGCTTTCAACAGAAAAAACTCAAAAATAATGAAGAAGGGCATAAAAACTGAACAACAAGGTGTTTTCTTCTCAAGAGGAAGCATGTCAAAGGTCAAAGGAAGCATCATTGAATCACAAAGCATCCCAGCAAGTGAGAAAACAGGGTTTGGACCTCTAAAAATTGCAATTTTTGAAGAGATTTTGGGAAAAAAGGGGTTGGCGCTCTGGTATAAGGGCCATCAGAGTGTTATAAAGATCTGTCCAGCAGCTTAAGGGAGCATTGGTGCTCTACTAATAAGGAAGGGGAGCACTGGAGTCCTAAAGCTCAGAAAAAGTCCAAAAAAACCCAAAATTTCAATGGAATTTTTGCAATCAAGCTGAGTGTGATGGAGAGAAGAGTCAATCCGCAAATGCAATCAGATAAATGGGGTGAACAAGGTATGAAAACAATCAGGTAAGACAAGGTCTTATGAGGAAAAATCGAAACCAAAAGTTTTGATTTGAGGACATCCCCAGTGGAGTCGCCAGTTTCTGTTGTAGGAAAATCTCCCTACGGATAGGTAGATTGCCTCAAAGAGCTAGACTCTTAACTCTAAAACAAAAAGTGATTAACGTGGACACTGAATTCCTTTCAAATCTATACAAACTAATGCATGAGGAGGAAGGAGAACAAAAGTACCTTTTTATCAATGTTTGTCCCTGCACGCGCTCTGAGTTGAGCTCCAAACTTTTGCTCGTCGATGAGTCCTGTAGACAAACAAAGCACGACCACTTCCTACTCTATTGATATTAGCTTGAAAATAGATCTATCTATCAATGATAAGTTCATGTAAAATCAGACACAAACTAGAAAGAAACCGGCCAAGAAAATTATATTAATGAGGACAAAACATTGCTTATAGCCATGGATTTATTGCAGCAGCTCTGCCAAGTCCTCCTTGTATACCCCTTGCTCAAAATATCCACAATATGAATGATGATGGCTTCACTAATTGCTCCCTATGAGATCATAGGTCTCTTGCTGCCAAAATATCTCTGTTCCAGCACCACTTATGAGATCATAAGTTTGGTGTGATTCTCCTTTTCCAGTCCCCTTTCACCATTAGAATGCTTGCTTATATAGCCTTGGAGAGGCTTTAACCACTTGAGATATCCTTGGGGAAGTTGAGGATTTGCCTCCTTCAGTTGAGGATCTTCCATAAGATCATGGCTGGACTAGGGATTCGAATCCAACTGCCTTCCAAGAATGAAAGGATCCTTGCCCCATTCATCTCAACAACTTAACTACTGCCCAGAATAGGTAGCGCTCCCTCAAAAGGACCATCAAAGCATTGTAGCACTCCCTAGTAGGCTTTAGGGGGGAACCAACACTCTCAAAATCCATAGCGCTCCCTCAAAAGGGCCAGAGGATATTTATAATTCTCCCAGACAGTGTAAGGGGGAGCACCGACGCTCTCAGAAGAGGTATAGGGGAGAGCTCTCCTTCAAAAGCTCAGTTTTTGAGGTGCTTTCAGATGGAAAAAGGTTTGTAAGCCTCCTGACTCATTTCTCCTCTTCCAAATCAAATGTTTGAGGTGTTTCAAGTTTCCTTCTCATGTCGTTATAGGCACAACATGGGCATCATGGCAGTATGCTTTCTTTGACACTTGTGACACTTGTGAGCAACATGCGACACTTGCGACACTTGTAATGACGACACTTGCGACACTATCAAAGTGAGTATTTTTGATGTGTAACACTTGAGATGAGTCACAGGTGAGTGTTGGGGGCCTATTTTCCCTTGGTTATGGAAGGAAGTGAAGAAAAAGGAAGGAAAGGTAAAAAGTGAGCTTTGCGGGAGACACAGTAACTGTCACTGAGTCGAAGTAAGAGAAAGAGTAGGAAGGATGGAGAGAATTACGAAAAAGAAATCCATTGGATGAGAAGATCAGGGATGATAGATCAAAAAGGAAGAAGGATCGTGGACAACTCAAGAAGCAGATAAATCCATCATTGGATGCATTGGATCACCATGAGATGAAGAAGGAAATACAGACTGGCGAAGCCTAGAAAAAGCAGGTCAAGTTGACCTAGGGTTTTAGACACCTAGGGTTTTGGTAATTAGGGTTTTGACACCTAGGTTTCAACCTAAGGCTGTCGAGGAGGGACTGTAATGTATAAATAGAGGTTGAGAGGACATAGGCCATGGTGGTACTAGTGTTGGGTATTGATATTGATTGTTGTTGGTTGAGAAATTATTGTATTGTGAGAAAGAGGAGTGCTCAGGGTGAGAGCCTTCTAGTATTGTAAGATCTTCAGTTGGGTGTGAATATCAAGTCTTGCAGCTGGGTGTGCAGGAAGTTGGGAGAAAAGAAGAAGGGAGAAGATATATTGACTAAGAGCACATATCAGAGCTGTAAGATTTACCTTAATATATCATAAGCACAGTTCTATGGATGTAGCCCTAGAGAGAGGGTGAACCACATATATTTTGTGTTGTATGTTTGATTGATTCCTGGATCCTTGTCATTGTTATATTGCTAATTACTTTATTGTGTTAGATCAGATGTATGGCTACGTAGAGTAGATCTAGTTGGTAAAATATATATGAATGTTTCATTATTGTTGTATTGGTTCCACTTGATATTCTCCTGGTTGTAGACATCTCTATCCTGCAACCCCCCTCTTAGCTGCTTCAGGTGAGACTGCATCTACTTCACAGGTGTTGTCGAAAGGGATAGTAGCTAGGGCTTGTTGGTGCACACTTGGAGTGAACCCTGGGTCTTCCCATGTGCCAACAACCACCAATGCCAACATTCTTGATCTAGATGGAGAACACCATACCGGAGTTTGGCCAAGTCATCTATAATGCTGTAGAAATAGAAATGATGTTCTGTTTGAGTTACCCAACCAGTGGGATCCAAGCCATCAAATTTGATCACATCCACCCACAGAAGGCGTAGGTCACGATGATAGTGATGGTGTTGAAAATTATGGGAATGAGAGGAAGTTTTAACTTTGGTATGCATAGGTGGGTCAAATAAAGGGGGATTTGCAGGGATACAAAGCTTGGTGTAGATCATCGAAGAGACAGATTCAAGATGGGTAGTCATGTCTTGTTTGAGGTCTTCTTTGAGTTTTGTGATTGAGGTAACAATGGATGAATACATGTTTTTATTGATGGTGGAAATATTCGCACTGAGCTGTCTCACTTCTTGTTGGGTCTCTGTGAAATTAGATTGCAAGGCAGTGAAGCGAGCTTCTAAGTCTTGGCTACGGGTATGGGCCATGATGACGAAGGAACCGAAGAGGGGCGGGTGAGGTCAAACATTTTTATGAAAAATGATAGGTATGAATGTGATAAGGGCTAAGAGATAAATCCAATGGAATAGGTATCGAATATCTTGGCCCAATATCTCAGGGCACCAACTAAGGAGGCTAGACCGTGCCCTTAGCCGTACTACCCGACTACCCAGGTACTAGAGAGTATCTTCCCGAGTTTTGTTCTTGGTGGAACTATAGTAGTCAGGTGGCTGATCAGTTTATATAAAGAGGGCTTTAGGAAATCGAGGCCGATCCATATACAGGTGTTGTTTGATGCGCTACCACTTGAAGGGGTACCAACAGGGGTTACAAGGGTGGACAACATAAGTGCGCTTAAGTACCACTTGTATTTCCTACGTGTATAAATCCCTGACTGCGGGTTAATGTGCATAACGATAGATCTCTATAGATTAAAGATGCCAGAATATGTCTCTACCTTGAAAAAAAAAATTAACCCACAATTTTTTGTCGAGGAAAGTGGTCTAATACCACTTGTAATATTCCAGATATAAAAAGTATGCAAAACATAAATAAAATGCTAGAAATGGAAGATAAACAAAAATATAACCAGAACAACACCACAATAAAACCAAAATGATATCAGAATAACACCAGAAAGAGCACTTTGATTACTGAAAGCAATGTTCACTTGTCTCTTCGAGAGGGAAACCTCTAGTAGAGAAGAGATCTATTACAGTAATATCCAAGACAATAGTTCTCATACCCTCGACTCTTATTTTTACTAAATATGTCTATCAAAAGAACCATCTAGAGGAATATCCTTCTAGAAGTGAAATATTCTATTAGGTCTGCTTACATTCAACTTATTCTTCCTTATTGCCAAGCCTTATTAATAATGACCTTTATTACATCAGAGTATATTATTCTACCTACGTGAGGGGTTAGGTCCCTAATATAGTGACAGGAAGGGAGGAAAATTGAATGAGTGACTGAATGATGGAAGGAATGATGGACGAAATGATGGGAAATGAACTAAGTCCAAACAATATGTATGCATGTTCCCAAATTGACACTTGTCATGTTTGGGGCTACTTTGGCCCACTTGTCCCCAACCTTAGAACTTAGGATAAAATAATTGTCTATACTTTATACTTAAGAAATATTAATATAATATTCCTTTTTGTATTAAGCTCCCTAGCTTAGCCCCTTTTCCTTAACTTTTATCCCCCCTTTTCCCTAACTAGTGGAGTTTAGTCCCACATACTCTTTTATCGTGGTCGGTCTACGCGCAATGATGTATTTTATATTAATGATGAGACATATACAAAAATAGGCTCACTGGCCTTTAACATCTAGGATATTTGACCTAATCATCACAAAAATGGCTCACCAACCTATAAAACACATCATATACACAAAGGCTCCCCGGCCTCAAAATCACGCGCACTTAAGTTGTTGCATGTGGTTTCCTGAAATGTGCACACTTCATCATTTTACTACACAATACATAAGTGCACTATACGATGGAAGGTGCATACAAAAATGATATCAAACAACTAACCATATCACGCACTTTTTTATTTACATTTACAATTGGGTTCGACCTAGGGATATTACATGAGGTATATTGAAATGAAGGATCACATAGTGATCAGATACATTGGAATGATGAGAATATGGAGTGTGATGTGTGGTATATCTATTTCTTCTTCGAATAATTCATTTGAGTCACGAAATTCATTTCCCATGCAACCTTTAATGCTTCTAGTTGTTCTAAAATTTTCTCCTTAGATAAAAGTATGGTATCCATTAATAAATTAGGGCCATCTAATTCTTTGGTATGATCGATAAGTTTCAAAAATATGTTGCCCCTCTTAATTTTTATAGCATCGTACTCAGACAACAATTCTATTAACCACTCGATTCTTTTAAGCTATCAAGCATTAATATACTTCATTCACATTTTGGAGGGAAGTTTTTTTTCTCTTCTATGTGTGTCACTTAAGCTTGAAACCTTTGCTGCAAACCTTTCCACTACTTCTTTATAAAATTATTCATCATTCTCTAATTATTTTTGGACATATTCCTCAATGTGCATAATCCTTGTTGAGAATTTAGTTGAACGTTGTCCTAATTTTCATATTTCAAGGATTAGGTCTATTGTCTTCTATATACCATCTCCAACATATTTTATTACAACCATCAATAGACTATATGACCCCTTTAATTTAAACTGATTTTGGGGACATCTTCAAGGGTAAGTACTAGATTAATTGCAGTTATAAGTTTGAAAAATAATGGTTTTTGAATTAGAGTTTTCTCCAATTCCTTTATTCTTTCTTTTAAAATTGAATTTTCTTTCTCAATATAAAAAACAGATTCCTTCATCACTTCCTCGATTGTATCATGAAATTGCATGATTTTCGAGGGTGGAACCCCCTGAAAATCAATTACTGATTTATGTTTCTCTGCAAGTTTATTATTTTTCATATTTACTTTTTTTGTTAACAATTTCTTAGAATTCTTGTGGTAGGCCATGCAGTGAAGTGTAACAGATTCTTCTTCAAATATCTCTGGCTCTTGGGAAGCTTGATCCTCAACAATTTCCCTAGTCTACATCAATCTCTACTCAGACAAGCTAGGTTATTCTATTACATCATCTACTTCCATGGTTTCGAGACTTTCTTCAGTTTCAAGTACATCCTGTCCCACTTTTTGAGTTTTTCTTTTTCTTTTAATGGAAGTGTGTACAACATGAGATTTTTCCAAATTTTTCTTTTTAAGGTATTTATCACCACAGTCATCTGAATTTCCAACAAATGTTATTCTTGGTTCCAGATGACTGCTTCTAGGTTATTTTTTGTAGACGCGCCTCTTTGTGAAATATTGGGTGAATTAGGGTTATTTTTGGTTGCTTCTTTTCCCTTCTATCTATAACACTAATCCAGGAGGATTTAGAATGATAAAAAAATGATCTTCTCAAATGCTAATGAAAATGAGTTCATTTCATAGAGCTCGATGAGAGATTTCCAATGATGCATGAATCACCTCAAATGGACGTTGTATGAAGGAGTTATGATGTTCTAAATATTTTGAAGAACATGCAAAAAGTAAAACAAGGTAGGACATGTGGCATGCCCACAGGTTTCCATGTGGCCATCCATACAACTAACAAAGAAAAAGGTAATGTTATGATAGTGTCAACATGTTGTCATGGCAACATGAGAGGCTGAAAAATGTCACTTAGTTTTGGCATTTTTGGAACCTAGATGGACCAGTAATAATTTGCCATATATCATCCATATGGTCCATGTGGCACCACTAAAATGGTGAGACATGGAAGGTCGTACAGTGACGGGGTTGACCGTACAATGATGTAGAAAGAATAGGAAAGTGATGATATGGCATCCATACATTGATGTGGTATATAGGTGGCACATGACTGGATGTTGAGTTGGTAGCTGACACATGCAAGTTGATTATATAACAGGTGGACCAACTAGAGAGTGCCAGGTGGCACTCTCCAATTGGCCAATAATGGTTGATGAGAATAAAAAATGATTGGGCTTGTCAATGTTTAAACCCTCGACCTCCATGGGAATATTACGGAATATTCCAATGCCTTAAAAATATACTCATAGCACCAATGGTTATGGTTGGTTAAACCAACCAACACAACTTCATTTATGTTTTACATTTATGCCTAATGACGTACGGGTAAGCCAAGCCCGTGGGCTCGATCTTGAATTTTGGATATAAAATCCACACACCCAACACTATAT
>JASDQU010308230.1:283286-293832 GCA_032191745.1 Picea mariana
GGAATATTCCAATGCCTTAAAAATATACTCATAGCACCAATGGTTATGGTTGGTTAAACCAACCAACACAACTTCATTTATGTTTTACATTTATGCCTAATGACGTACGGGTAAGCCAAGCCCGTGGGCTCGATCTTGAATTTTGGATATAAAATCCACACACCCAACACTATATGGGGACATGGAGTTGCATGTATAAGTATGACATGAATCCCATGGTGGGGATTTGACCAAGTACAAGAGTTGTACCATTGTCTTGAAGTGTGTGCCAAGGAGGGTCTTTGGGTACTGTGTCCAAATATGGGCAATTTTATACTCATTCTTCTCAATTTTCCAAGAGGAGTATGATGACGATGTCGGTTCTATGATAACGTAATGTGTATGGAAATTTAAGTACAATTTTTCCTTGTATGAAAGCCATAGTCTTGTTTAGTGTGCAAAAGAGGGTCATTGAACACCTATTCATAACATAGTCAAGTTTATACTCATTTTTTTTTATTTTTTTTCAAAATTTTGAGAGGAACTCAGTGGTGACCTGTGTTTATGAGGTTATGCAACAAAATTGAAGGGTATCCTAAAATTTTAATCCATTCATTGTAATTTTGGCATTTGAGAAATATAGAGAAGTCTCACTGTTTGGAAGTGGACCCAGAGATGCATCCCAAGTTGGGTGAACTCCGTTATCAACTCTTATTTTCTTAGTTCTTTTATTTTCTGCCATGTTATCTCTCATATTTCCGAAAGTTTACTATTCACCAATTTAATGAAGTTTTGGATAAGTAAAGGAAATCGCACGTGTTTTCCAAATAGCAAAGATGATCATAATTTATGAATCAGGTTAGATGTTGATGTGTATTTAAAGAGTAGATTGACATATAAGGAATTTCGGATCAAGTTGGTATTAGAGCAAGGTTTGATGGGTATTTTCAAGTGAATTCTTATGAGATCCAAAACTCAATCTAGGTGAAGGCATGTTTGAAGACTCCTTATTTGAGAGAACGAATATCTTTATTGCAAAGGGCCACCATGAGAAATGCTCTAAGGAAATTAAGTATTCAAAAAGACATGAACCAACGTATTTATAAGGAGAACTCTAAATTGAAAATGTTGAGTTGAGAATATTTCTACAAGTATCGGAGGATGAGAAACAAGAGTTTCAATACTGGTTGGTATGCCATGAAAAAATTCTTAGGGGCATTAATCAAGAGTTGGAAAGTGACTTGCAGGCTAAAGACAAAATGTTGGCACAATTACATAAATCTTAGAAAGTGGAGCAGGAAAAGGATAATCCCTATTCTGCAAAAGGTTTACAGACAATAACCGAGGTATGCCATGAAAATAATCCATCATGTTATTTTTCTTCCCATCAAGGTGAAAATGTTCCTTTGTATGAATTTAAGAAGCATACTTAGGGCATTGGATTTAAGCTACTAACCAAGATGGGATATGATGGAAAAGGTCCTGGCATAAATAGCCAAGGAATAATTAATCCCATACAGGAAGAGGGAAGACCTCATTATACATGATTGGGATATGGAAAAGAAGGATATGGAGAATTCTCTAGGACAACTGGAGTAAGGGAAGATTCAAATGAAGAGGTTAACATACTTTGTAAGCCATTAGTTATACTAGAACAACCTTTCAACCCCAGAAAAGGAATCAAATGAAAGAATTCCAAGGAAGGTGTTACACATGATTTTGGTCACTCTGGTGATGTCTCTACCAGTGATGTATTCAGGCTCCCACAAGGACTTTTTGCCTGAGAAAAGTGACTGTTGTCTTCTTCCAAAAAACACATTTTTAAGATGAGTTCATAGGCTGCCTATATTACAGGGTGCAAAAATCCTTCATTTTCGCAGGCAACCCAAACTTAGGGTGCAAACTATTCGTAGTCTTCTCTATAGGTAGGGTGCGAACCTGTTTCAAAGCTTGGAAAAGAGAAGAGGTCACGAATGTTATAGAAGTGAATCTTCTAGAAAATGAGTTGGAATTCACATGGTTGGCATCCTACTGACTTCTCAAATTTAGTGGGATCATCATCATCCATTTAACCATCTCGCCTTCTCCTATATATTGAAAGGTTTCTCATGGAAAAGTTTAAGTAATATTCAATGAAGAATTGGTGAAAGAATTGTGTGAAGAACTCTGTTCGGACAAAAGCTTGAAGACTCTATTCGGTCTATCAAGTTGTATTGGGTCTTCTTCATGCAAATGTAGAGCAAGTGTGTGCATTGGAACCAAGGTCACTGAAAGGAATCTTGCGACATCAAGGCGATCTGGTTGTATCTTCTACTTTCATTTAATATAATATAGTGGCATGTCCCTTTCCCATAAAATCACTCTTATTTAATTGCATAAATCCTTGATCATATGCATAGGTTGACATTGAATATACTTTTCTATCTTCACTTTGGTTGGTTTGTGTTGTCTTGGACTTGATTTCACAGGAGCACCGGAGTGAAGCAGGAACAACAAAGACCTAAGGAAGTGATATAAAGGTATGTCACTCATTCCTTCTTAGTAGTAGATTCAATGAATGCAACTTAAAGAAAGAGTCATGTCTTGTCCTATTTTGTTCTAGATCCAGGTGGATCTAGGGAGATGTGTTAGTGTCCACACCTACTGATTTATCCAATAACAGAAGGAATGAAGATATTTACCACTTTTGAGACTGACATAAAAGGCAGTCATAAAAGGTTTGGTAATCATCCCAATGTTTTCCTTAATCGGGGAAAGAATGGTCTAGTAACAACGAACTTATGGTATATGTATCCATGTGTTTTCTGTGGATTTAATAACCACTGTATGGAAAAATGTTGTAAGAGACAATTCTTGCAGGAAAATTCATCCAAAAAGGAGGCGAGATGAAAAGTTCATTTCCCAAAATAGAATAGTGAGAATGAAAAGAACTTTTTCAGTCATTGTGGTAAGGATGGTCATTATATTGAGAAGTGTTGGACACTTCATCCACAACTTTGTCCAAAGAAGAACTAGGAATATGTGAAAGCACTTACAAGGAGACAGGTAGCAACCTTAGTTGAAGTTAATAGTCTTTCTAAGAAATTCGAGAAGGAATTATTTTTGATGGCTTGTCATAGTAGTATAGTGTATGAAGACATTGAGGTATCATTGTGGACAATGGTTCATATCGCCACATGACATGAATGAGGTTAGTATTCCTTACCTTTTTAGAAATCGACACAAATTGCTATGTGGGATTTGGTACTAACACCAGACATGTAGTAAGGGGAGTTGGATATGTGATATTCCAACTCAAGTTAGGAGGATTTCTGGGGATAGAACATATGTTGTTTGTTCCAGAATTGAAAGTGAATTTACTCTCAATATCATCTTTCGAAGATGAGGGATATGGAGTTGCATTCCAGAATGGAAATGTACTCGTATATTCATAGAAAGATATTCATGACACAACAATGGTGCTTGGTGTAAAAAATGAGAGATTATATAGGTTGCTTGGACAACCTATAATTGGATCTAGTGGTTTCTTAGATTCAGTGTCAGAGGCAGTGTCAGAGACATGTAGTTGTGAGACTGCTTCCAGTACTATCAGAAGGATTCCATGAAGAGTCCCACTTGTCCCTTCCCAGGATAGGTATCTGGGAAGATTCCATTTTTTGGAATTAACCTAAAATGGAATGTTAATGTTAATTTGTAAATAGAAAATTTAGTATTCATATGTAGTCCTTCTAAATTCTATTTCCATTCTTGTAATAGAGAAATTTATTAACCACTCTTGGAGAATTTTGAGAGTGATATAGTTCTTGTAGGGATTCACAAGCCTTTCTTTGGTATCATTGAATAAAAATATTGTAATGTTGTCTTATTATCAACTAATGAATTGCATGTGGGTCAAATTTCCTAAGTAATATCATTCTTGTTCTGAAGTACAAAGGTGAAATAATGGAAGAATGTGACATTGAAGATAGTTGACATGTATATAGGGAGAGGGAAGAGCATCATAGTTATGAAATATCTTCCTAGAGTTGTGTTGGCAGCTAATTCAATTTTTTTTAATTACCTTAAAAGATGCCTACACCTACACCTATGAACTTCAAATTTCTGTCGCATTTCACAAAAAGACGACACTTTCATTTCAAGCGACATTTGCAAATTGGTTTCAATTTAGTTTTCACGACTGAAAGCGTGAAAATTCCTCCATCATTATTTGGACTGTCATGATCTACTCATTGATATTCTGATTGGTACTTACCTTTGGTTTATTTTTTGAACTATGTCCATTTGCCTATTCTCACTCTGATTGCGCAACTTGATTTTTATTTAATTGATAAGGCATTGAGCATGTTGATTGATGAATTATACTTGATTATATAGGGGTCATGGTGGATTAAAGGTTTTTTTTATGATGTGATCCTTACTATTATAAGCTCTTGACTTATCGATTTTATCTATTGTCACCGTGTTTTAAAAACTTTTGATCAAAACATTGGATTATGTAACAAGCGCATGAGTTTGATTTCATATTGAATGGCAATGTTTGATTATACACATGTCGTGTTGGTGAAACATTTGGATTTTATGTTGATTGTAATTATACTATGGCACATTGATATAATTTATGGTTTTGTTTTTACATTGATTAATGGCACGTTGATATGATTATCCACCGCTCAAATTTTCAGGTTGGCCGATTAATATGGTTTAAACAATATTATGATTGATGGAACAAAACTGTACTGTGCCATTACTATGCTGCATGGTGGTGATAATCCCACCACCTTCACATGCATACATTAATTCATTCCCCTTTGAGCGCTTGCAGCTGTTAGCCATAACGATTTTTTCTCCTGTGTATTGTTATGTTCAACCCAAACCCTACCATGCACCCGCACCATGGCCCCGGTCGTAAGGGATGAACCCAATGGTAGCCAGGCATTGTTGATGTTCGATGGTGTTTACAGTGACCTTGAGGAATTTGGATGGCTCCCGTTCATACGAAATTTTGATGGCTATAACCCTAGCGTGGCTCGGCAATTTACATTAACCTTTGATGGCTGCCGAGCCAAGGTTGGGGATGTGCAATTAGAAATTGACGAGCAATTTCTCAGTTTAGCTACCGGTCTGCCTGCTGTCGGACAGAAATGGTCAAAAAATTGCAAAGTGGAAGATGTCCCGTGGACATTACTCTTCCAGTCACGAAGGGTGAGTTCTTGTGACAAGGGTTTGCCCACAAATATGCTCAAGCAACGCTGGCATGACTTGCTGATGGTAACCAAGAAGTTCATTACCTGCGAGGGCCGGTATGGTTTCGTTTTCTTGTACCACCTTTGGCTACTTATGGTTTTCATGGGCTATGAGCTTAATATGCCTTACTACTTTCATAGGAGTCTGTTTAAAATGTCTAAAAGGTACAAACGGAACCAGTCCGATAACAGTCTTTTTCATTTTGGGTTAATTAAAATGCTTATAGTTTGTAAGTTGGGGTTACACCGAGACTGTTGGGAGGATTTTCTTAAATGCAATAATTTTGGTGACTCAAGCCCACCACAGGTTGACAAACCTATGGTGAGTGAGAGTAAGACAGTACCCCCTGTGCCTTACAGTGTTCTGTTACCTAAACCCCTACCCGATTCACCTATTGACCTACCCGGTTCTGTGATCAATCATGTCAAAATTGTTAAACCCGTGGCTAAAAGGCATAAAGCCAAACCCACTGCCAATTCTAAAGGCAATAAGAACACCCAGTTAATCTCTCGCATGGCAAGAAACACACCAAAAGCACCTGTCAACCCTGACCCTATTATGGTGAGTGAAGATTCTGACTCAGAGGTTGAACATTACCTGGCAAGTGAGTATCCCTATTCAGAAGGTTTGTGTGATAAACCCGCATATGATTTTGTGAAGAACCTACCACCTTGCTTGCAAAATGACCCTAATTATCTAGGCATCAAAATGCCTTGTGAAACCCCTGGTGACTCGTCGAAACCCCCTCCTGCCCTAGTCGAACCAGCTGCTCCACCATGTGATCAGTGTGGCTCATGGTTGGAAAGGTATTACCTTGATGTGCCAATGCTACAGTCTAGAATTCGTGCTTTGGAGGATCAAGTTGCAAGGCTCACCAATCAAAAGGCGAAGATGCCATCCACTGATAAGAAACAACGAACAACAGGTTTGATTTTGTTTAAGAACGTGGAGTCGGCTACAAAGGTCGTCAATTCAAAGTTGGCGTAGCTCGAACAGCCTCACTGGTATGACTTTCACCTATTTATATGACATACTCATAAACTCTGTTTACATCGTGGATCTACTCTGTCACACAAGCATACACTATTGTATATAATTTTGTTTTGATAAATCAATTTTCATTATCGTTTAAGTTTTGATTGGATTTGGATTTGATTCGAGTGATCGCGAGATAGATTTGATCTATTTTAATTTGGCTTCAATTGAATACTCTGTTGATAATCGAAGTTGTTAATATTTTCTAAACACAGGCTGTTTTTGGTATTCCAATTTTGAACACAGTCAATATCTCATTTCGAATTGGTTATATTCTATGCGATATGGTTGGCAATTATGGTTCACTGTTGTGATTGTATATTCTATGTCTTCTGACCAATTCGAATACCATTCTATTATTGCATGACTGAATTGCGAATAGATATGAATCGTAGCTGTTATACCCAACCAAATCGATTCTGACTGTTTTGTTTGACCATGTTATCAGATTGCAACAAATATATCGTTTGAATTCGATTTGAGGAACGAAATTAACTGTATCTAGTCTCACGATTTGTTTCTATAATTAAACTCAGCCATATTCGTTTTGATTATTTACCCAGTTTATATTATGAATTCTGTTGATTCTATCACGCTCCTGTCTGTTGACTGTGTGGTGATCAGTAACGAAATTCATTGGGTTGATACTCATTGAGTATGATTTTATTTGAATACAATCGAAACAATTTACCTATCTTTGCACTTGATTGAATGATATCAATCTATTGCTATGACTATAACGAGTCAATGATGGTTGTGATTGTTTTTTGATCTTATCTGTTAACTGTGTGACACTCAGTGACCGAATTCTATGGAAAAGTTTGTGGATGCTGTTATGCATGTTTCGTTTTGACTATAATCGTAACAGTTTGGTATTTGATTAAAACAATATGAATTTTATGCACAGTCGTAACCAATCGATTATGATTGTGTTCAATTATAATTATATCGATTTTGATTACATTGTATCTTATACTATATGATTTACTTGTAATTTCATTTGGATATGAAACAATGTGGTTATTATTTGACTCGATTTTATGGCAATTTAAAAGCAGAGCATTGTTATTCTGTTTCGATTGCATCCTTTTTTATTTGGTTTGATTTGAATGATAAATTTGCTAGAACCATTATTAATTCAATTTTAATCTTCATTAAAAGAAAATTAAATTAGATTGTTTTAAAAAGATTTCGTTTGATTTCTATCTGGTCCTGTGTGCTATTTTAGACTAGCTACAGAATCAAAAGATTCTGTAGCTAAGTCTGTAGGATCAAATTTTTATTATTTTGCTACTGAAATATCTTTCTAATTTGATATTTGTGTTCTATTGTAGGTAAATTCAAAATTGCAGTTGAGTTTGTGAGCAGTTAGGTGATATTTCAAAGATTTCTCTTGCATTTTGATTTCCTAGTTTAGTTGATTTTGGGATTTTTCCTAGATTATGTAAAACATTTTGATATTATCCACAGGGAGGTTTTACCCTGTGGAGAGACCTATATATACTTATGATTTTTGTAATAATTTTCATCCTCATTCGTGGGAGAACAAGGATATGGAGTTATAATACAGACTGAAGCAGAATTTGGTGTTTTGTCACAGCTTTAGCTTCTCAATATATCAATATTTTGTTTCATGTTGTGTATATCAATTTGTATATGTTTAATGACTACTTTAGATATCTTAATCATGTGCAAATGATATAATTTTAATCACTGTTATCCATATTTGGTTTCTTCCAATTGTATAAAAGACATAACAATTATTTAGTTCAGTTTATGAATGACAGGTTTATCTTCTTCATAAGTTGAATTATAAAATATAAGTTTCTTGCATAACAGGTTTCCCTTATTGCAGGGATTTATTAATCATAAAATTGTTATGATTTTTATGTCTTGTTTGTCCTGTTAACAACTTAAAGAGCAGCGCAGCCGATTGTTTACGAGAAGCTTTTGGAGTAACCGATGCGAGTTTACTTCCGTCGAACAGCTTCAAAGTTATCATACACAGGATAAACTAGGAGCGCTTCCAGGTCAGTTAATCTTTCTTTGCTGTTTTCATTAAGTAGTTTAGATATAAGTCTAGATAGATTTATATTAGATTGTTTAATTTCAGTAATTATATTAGATCGTTTAATTTTAGTAATTTTATTTCTTTTTCATAAAATACGAAAAATAAAAAAACACATCCTGCTGTCTTAGGGAAGAAAACACACGAGTTTTGCAGGTTTTAATTAAATCTGTAGATTGTTTATATTGTATATTTGTGAATAAGTAATATAACTAGTAATTAGACAACTGATTAATAGAGTTAATGTAATAGTAATTAGTAGATTGTATATAATAGTTAGAGTAGTTAGTACTTAGTTTTAATTTAATTTAGTAGTTTGTTTTAATTAGATTAGTATATTAGTTAGTTTTAGTTAGTTTAGTTTGTTTTATTAGTTTTAGATAGATTAGTTAGTTTAGGTTAGTTTTCTCTTTGGCTTTTCTTAGGACCTTAGAGAGGCCAACGGAGCCGTTAAACCCATCAGGGTGGTTCATTCCAAACGGCTTGGGTTATTTAGACAACCCCGGACCGGTTCCACTCTCTCAATTGACGGACGGACAATTTCTCCCGTCAACAAATGGCACTAGAAGGAGGGCCTTAACTTAATTAATGGCAAGAGGCGGTCGCAAGACTCCTCCTCCACCTAGTCGCACACCTATAGTGACTAGAAGCCGTTCACAAGATAATATCCCCCTTCAAACAGCAACTACTTCAACTGAAGATCCACAGATCACAGTTGAGCCAGCAATCCCTAATCCTACAGGTGGTGATATCCAAGAGATCGTTAGTCAATCTCTTATCAAGACACATAGTGCCTTAGCCAGTATTAGGCGACCAAACCGCCCGTGGGGTCAACCTTTAGACTTATCTCATATCAGAGAACAGTTAGGTGATATTAATCCCACTGTGAATCCTACATATCCAGACACAAATCCTGCTACAGGAGGATCTGGGATACCTCCTTCACCACCTCTCTCATCTCCTTCCTCTTCTGGGGGAGATTCCTCTTCTGACGAAGGCAACTCACCTTCTCTTCCTTCCACACCCACTACCCCAATGGAAAATCAGAACAACCCTGCTAGACCCTGGTTGGACCAGGATGCTGTAGTTGTACCTGGAGCCCAGCACCCTTTACCTAAGCACCTAGAGAAATGACTTCCTAAGTTTGATCCTGATTCAAAACAAATAGCTGAAGATCATATAAAAAAAATTATGTTAGCCATCAGACTCCGTAACGTTGAACATGAAGATGTTGTCTGTAGGTTGTTCCCTTACACTTTTGAGGGTAATGCATCCACATGGTACTTTGCCCAACAGCCTCATACAATAGTGTCTTGGGAAAAGTTTGATTCATGTTTTTTAGAAAAATTCGGAGATGGTAAACCTCCGGAAGTCTTAGTCATGGACCTTTCAAGCTTAAAAATGAACCCAAAATAAAAAGTTAAAGATTTTAATCAAAGATTTTTAACACTTAAAAATTGAATCCCTGCAGACTCTATGCCTGCTGAGAGTCTTGTAATAGCTTACTACACTAAAGATCTACATCAAAGTATAGCTATTTGGGTTAAACGTTCTAAAAAGGAAACGTTGTTAGAAGCCTTTGAAGAGGCTACTCAGATTGAAAGAGATATACTTAGCCTTAAGGACTCTTCTAGCAACGAGACTGAGACTGTTTCTTCTTCCAAAAAGAAGATTGAAATTCTTCCCAGACCTACACAAAACAAGACACAACCCGAAAACTCTGATTTGGAAAATTTAACCAAAGTTGTACAAAAATTATCTAATCAAGTTATAGATTTAAAAAGGTCGACAGAAGAAGCCTCTTCGAGAAAAGGACCTTACAAACCTCCTTTCCAAAAGCCTTTTCCCGCCAACCGGCCTAATTCAAACCTCGAAGGCTTGAACCTAGAAAGTTTGCAATATGCTCTTCAGACAATTCTAGGATCCCAAGATGACTTGATGCCTCCTGAAATCCCTCAAGAGGAATTCAATCAAGAAACAACTCAAGAAGAAGAGTCTTCTCCGAACATCTTTGGACACTTCTTGGATAGCATCTTCCAAGCTAACTTCGAGACTATTCACCCTTACAACACTAGGAGTAAGACAACCAACAAACCTCCTGCCGAGAACACTAAAACTTCACCTCCAAAGCCATCTAAATCAGTCGAAACTAATCAAAGTAATGCCATCTCCAAATTAGATTATGATGTTGTTGAAGATCTTAAAAAATTAAGGGCCAAC
>JASDQU010308231.1:13627-49623 GCA_032191745.1 Picea mariana
AATCATGTAATAAGATGACATCATCATTATGGGAAAGGGACATATTCATGTATTATATTAACTGAAAGAGAAACTTACAACCTGAGCCTTGATGTCATAGGCCTCCTTTCGATGGCTCCTAGCTTTGACACACACACTTGCTCATGCATGAAGAAGTTGAATCACATATGATGACTTTGTTGTAGTCTCTTTGTTGCTGTAGCATCAATCCTCCATACAGTATTGCACCAATTCTCCAAATCAATCTCTTGCTATCTTGCTATTGCTTTTTCTTAACCCTTTCCATAAGTAATCTCCTCAATATATAGGAGAAGATTGATTAGTTACTTGGATAGGGAATGATCCCAAGATATCTGGAAAGTCAGTATTTTGCCAACCATTCAAACTCCAATTCACCCTTCTAGAAGATTCCTTCTAGAAGGATCGAGAACTGATTCATTTTCTTCCTTTAGAAACATGTCCGCACCCTAACCATTAACACAGTGCGGAAAGTCCGCAGTCAAGCTGAATTCAGCCTGCGGAAATGAAGGATTTGCGCAGGAGAGTATATATGCAGCCTGCGAACTATTTTCAAAATATGATTTTGAGAAAATGACAGGTGTAACCTTCTTTAGGAAAATTTTCTTAATGAAGAGTTTGATCTTCCATCATTATGACATAATCATATTATCATCTTGATAACCAAAAATGTGGATAACACATTGATTTGAAGACCACATATATTTTAGGTGATGCCTCTTCATACGAATCTACGTGAAAATATTCTAACTTTACAGCGCGACAATGACTGGTATAAAGAGGTTAAGGAATTTATCAGACAAAACACCATGTTGGTACCAAAATTTGAGGGATTCACTGTGGAAAACGACAGATTATTGAGATATAATAACCGGATTTATGTACGTCCAAACAACCAGTTGAGAAGTTTTATCTTAAACAAAGCTCATGGAGCAGTGTAAATGGCTCATCCGGGAGTCACGAAGATGAGGGGAGACCTTAAACCCTTATTCTTATGGAAATGAATGAAGGAAGACATAGTCAACTACCTGGCAAGATGTCTAGAATGTCCGTAAGTGAAGGTTGAACATAGACATCCGGCAAGATTACTACAACCACATGCTATTATGGAATTGAAATGGGAGGTCATTTCTATGGAGTTCATTGTTGGATTGTCGCTAACAGCAAGGAGACACGACTCAATTTTTGTGGTAGTTGACACTCTGACAAAGAGTGCTCATGTTATCCCTGTGCATATGACGTATCAGGCACCTGACATAGCTACAATTTTCATCAGTGATATTTTGAGGTTGCATGGCATGCCTAAGAGGATCATAGCCTATCGAGGATCGGTGTTTACAGGACGATTTTGGACTATTTTCCAAGAGGCCTTAGGAACCCAACTTAACTTTAGTATCGCATATCACCCAGAGATAGACGGGTAGACCGAACAATCGAACCAAATATTGGAGGACATGTTGCATATGTACATGATGGACCAACAAAAGAGTTGGGAAGAGGTCTTGCCACTGGTAGGGTTTGCATACAACTACAGTTATCAAAGAACCATTAAGATGTCTCCATTCGAGTTTCTTTACGGGCGACCGTGTCAGGCGCCTTTGAGTTGGGATCGGCTTGATGATAGGGTCCTGGTAGGACCAGAATCGATCCAAGAAATGGAAGATCAAATGAAAACAATAATACAAAGGATCAAGGAAGCGTAGGATCGAAAAAAGAGTTATGTCGATGCGCATCGTTTCGATCGTAGTTATGAATTTTACAATCGAGTATTCTTGTGGGTGAAACCACACAAGAGTTCGATCAAGTTTGGAAGGGGTGCTAAATGCTCTCCTTTGTTCATGGGACCTTTTGAGGTTGTGGAAAGGAAGGGGCTCATGGCCTACCGACTAGCCTTACCTGATTCTTTGAGGTGTATGCATGATGTTTTTCATGTATCTATTTTGAGACATTATGTTAGTGATCCTACACATGTGATTGACATGCGTTCTTTGCAGGTATCAGACGAGGGTGCACTCACAACGGAGATAATACACATTTTGGACCATTGCATTCGACAGTTACAACGTCGAATAGTCGATCAGGTCAAGTTCCAGTGGGACAATTATAGTACGCACTCGACTACCTGGGAGGAAATATATGATATGCATCAACAGTCAACAGTTTCCATTTTTGTTTGATGGCTAGACATTTAGATATTGTCAAATACTTTATTTATACACTTGTATGTTGTGAAACTCCGGGATGAAGTTTAAAACAAGAGGGGGTGTATGTAACATCTTTCTCTTATGCACACCTAATGGGACTTATTCTTTAAGAACACTTGCATGCAAGTGATTCGGTTCATTATATGATTGACTGTTTCAATTATGGATTATGATGATGTTGTGGATATGATGATATGTTATTTGATTATATTTGTATGGACGCGTGCTATTGACTAGTTTCTCCTGAGTGTGCAGGACTCTGGATGGATTAAGGATGTCGATGGCATCGATGGACCTCCTTGGACTCTAGATCAAGTCAGGGAGTGGACTTTTTATGGTTTGAGTATTTATGTTATTCATATGTGACATATGACTGGTATATTATGATGTTGATTTTGGATCGTTGACATGTTTCATTGATAGATGAAAGCTAATGGTTTCTTGTCATCAGACTCACATTGGGAATAAATGGGTTACACATGAAACCATAGATATTGAGGGATAGGTGTGGCAGCATCCCTGCCACAGCCTACTAGCACACTCGTTGTGGCTCGAACTATAGGTTAACAATTACCTAGTTCGAGAGATCCATGATTCCATGAGGGCAGACTGAGATAGTCGCTCACGAAGTTTCTAAAGGATGCACAATAAGGTAGGGTCCTTATTCCTTATAGGCCCTCAGTCATCCACAAGGTCCCCCGACACAGTATTGACTCCAAGGGAAGACGTCTAACAAAATCAGTCAAAAGGCGAGTGGCACCCTTGGAGCATGTAGTGCATCTTGAAGGGCACATCGTGGTTGTTAACACTGGTGAGTCAATGAACCTAGGTACCTAGAAAAAAATATCTCATTTTGACCTGGTCAGCCTTAAGATAATTGTTGCTTGAGCAAAGTAAAAAAAACAATTATTAAATTTTCCCTTAAGAAAACATTTGCTAAGGCTAGTTGAATTTAAATCCTAGGTCTAAGTCGAAAATGAGAACTAAAAATTAATTAAGCAATTAATAAAGGGGGGATGAAGAAAGTGGGGTTAAAAATTAAATTTAAAAATTAATGGAGGATTAAATTATTAAAAAAAGTATTAATTGTTGTTTATGTGCTAAACTTGTTAAATTCGAACTTAGACAAAAAGGGGAAAGTAATTGCAAAAGGAATGTGGAACATAGAAGGAATCTAGTATAGAGAGCTTTCCTAAAATGAACTCAACTAAGCTTTAAGAAAGGCGTTAGTCATTAAGTCATTGTGAGGGAATAAAGGGACATCGAGGAGTGTTTTTAGGAATGCTTTTAGGTGTGTGAGGGAAATTGGAAAATTAATTTACTTAATTAAATGAATTTCTAGTGAAACTAAGGGATCGGGTGACAAGTGTACGGGGGAGAATATTCCTAATGAAAATTTAATAAAAAGAATTTAATGTGCATTTGGAAAATAGTCACTAAGATAACTCTAAAAAATAAATGGCAGAGGAGGGGAATGGATCACGTCTAGTATGCGTAAGGCTATGTTGTTGGATTTTACTCTTGACTAATTTTTCTTGTGGGAGTTGGGATACCCAACTCAAATAGAGAGTGGTAGATCGACCTTGTGAGGCGAGTTGGGAGCTATTTTTCTTTGGTTTGTGTGTGTGGCCCCTTTACAGCTCGGGGACGGGCTCAGGGGGAAGAAGAGTATCCCTAGTGTTGGTTGGTAGGTATCAGTGAGGTCTCAGCGGTTAGCAAGTAGGAGTTGGGCGGAGCGCAAGCATGGGACAACCACTTCAGATTCTCCACCTTTGGTTACAGTACGCAGGTGTAAAAATTTTCATTGATATATTAGTTAGAATATTATATGTGGATTCAGTTATTGATGAAAATTTAATGGATTATGGGTTAAGTTGGTAATTTCAATTGAGATTGTTCTGTTCATTGAAATAAAATTGTTCAGTTATTTAAGAATTTTTTTTTATTATGAATGCGTGTATAACCCTCGTTTCCTTGAGTGGTTCCTCGCTTGACCTTCTTAATCCTCCCTGCAACCCTTATGCCCAAGGTTTTCAATCTGTAGACTCATTGTTTATCGACTGGTGTAATGTAATGTGCAGTAATGTCTTGTTGCTATATATTTCCATCACTGATATGAAAATTAATTATTACTTGGGTTGTATTACATTCCTTCATCATTTTCATAAGCATTTCAAATGGCAGAACCGAGAATGTAATCTTTTTATTAAGTCTTTTAATATGGTTATGTCCAGCAAAGCAGGTGGATAGGTGTTGATTCATGTTCAGTGGATTTTTATCATTTGTTAGTCTGCCAACCAGTATTTGGAGTCTATTTACAAGGTATTTTTAATTAGGCGTACATATATTAAATAAATAATTGATCACTTGAAAAATAGTATTCAATGAATGATTGATTTATAGGTGTTACAACATTACAACATTGTTCAAGATAGGCTACATTTTTTTGAAATCAAAGGGTCAAATGTAGTCGCATGCCCATGTCTACAGATTGCGCTTGTATAACCTAAAGTGCCCTTGGATCTGTTGTAGAGTAGTCCTGTGGGAGAACAAGAAGAATGCATTTTGAACTCCACATCCCTGCACATCCCTTTTTTTTCTTGAAGCTCATTGCTACTTTATATTTTTGTTGTTGTGTTACAATTGTTGTTAAGGTTGTTTTAATGAGACTTTTTCTCTGTTTCGTCTAATGGTTCTCTTTGAAAATAGTAGCAGCATCTCTTTGTGATGCCAAAGAAGCACCAGATGAAAGTTGTACCTTGCTCGAATTTCCATTTGTAAGTTCACTGGATTTTGTAAAGCAATTTATATAAATTTGTAGTATATTTTTTTAGATTATATGACCCGGGTTAATCGAGTAGCACAACCGCTTGGTCTTCATAATATCGGTGTTATGTCTTATGCTCTTTGGTTTACAAAAGTTTGGCGTTTTTGTTTTTTATTTTTATTACCCAGCAAGGACAAGACCAAAAAGGTGATACTTCCTACGCGTTGAGTTTAGATAGCCTGTGTTTTATTTCTGCTAAGCATTTTTATTATTTCTCTGCTCGACGATTCATTTCGTCTCTTCTCATCACATATACTGTCCTTTCATCAACATGTAATCCGCCCAGAAATCAAATGGAGCCTCCAACAATTCATAATACCTCTTTGTGTTTCATTTCACCATTACCCCAGCATGTAATTCACTCAGAGATCAAATGGGGCCTCAACAATTTGAATTACATCCTTGCATTTCTTTTCCCCAGCAATTTGACAATCTTCCTCAGCTTGACAGCCTATCCTCACCATATAGAGGGTATCTTTTTCCTCTGCATAAGGAAGTGGTCTCCCGGTAAGATCACCTCCCACCTCAGTGAATTCACGGCCCCACTCCTGTTGGTCAGGCGTGTACCTCAGCGAGTATGGGGCACTAAAACCTATATTTTCCTTTATGATTTTTTGGTTAGTTTATTTTTCTAAAGGAAGGGCTTGGTTAAAGAACGGTTGTCCAAGTTATCATTAATGCATCATTTATTTACGGCAGTTGATTTATGTTTAGATCTTCCTAACATTCACATAGAGGAGGTATGTTTTCCTCATATGTTTCTGGATGTTTGTGCATAATAACCAACATACAATTAATTAATGGAGGGGAACTTCCCAAGGTTACCACGATACATTTTTCATTTAGTATTTTAATTAGCATTGTAGATAGCTAGTTCTTTTTATCAAATATTTGGAAGGTTGTCATTTCAATAAGTTAAAAGATAAATTGATTGATATTAAAAAGCAAAATAAACCAGTTTACAATCATAGCACACATTATATAAATATTAAGAAAACCAAGAGTAATGGATTGAGCTTGAATAAGGAAAAGTTAGTTTACATGAATAACACACATTGTATGAATCCTGGGTTGCAAGGAGAGTACTTTATAAGGGTGAAATCATTAAAAAAGATGTTGTATGTGGGAATGGAGAGTGAGAATGAGATGTCGGCCTTATTGACACACCTCCACTTATTATAGAATAGGAGCATATTTTAAGAGAATTATTTTTGAAAACATGTGGAGTGAAAACATTATCAATGATAATGATATGGTTATGTAGCAGAATCACAAGACTTACTTGAAGAAAAATTATGTTGTTTTCACTTTTAATTTGAAATTGTTATTAGGAACTTTTTTAATGTCTAATTTGTGAAAATGTTATTGGAAAACATTTTAATTGTTATAAAGAATGATTAAATTTATTGTTTTTAAATGATTATTAATATTAAATTATGAAAATTACCTTGTGACTTCTCGTACAACGTTATTTAAGAGATTGAGTGATTAGACTTACGTGCGCCTTTGACTTTATTATGAATGATGGATCAAAAACATTTGTCTGCGTCATTAAATGTTATGTATGTTAGGTGACAGCTAGAGTACCGTTACGCATTGACAATTAATGTGGTCGATTGAGTTAGAGTTGATCCCATCGCACCTTAACCCCTGTCATTATATGATTAGTTTCCTTTGCGCCTTGGAAAAAGGGGCTTGGGTACTCTTGTGCAAATGATGATGTGAACGCATCTTCTCTTGGATTTAGTTTATTTCTTGCATGCATGAAAATTTATTGTATGGAACGATAGTTCTAGATGTTTAGTTATTTAGTTTACTTAGTTATTTATGAATGACAGTTTTAAACTCAGTTATCTCTTGCGCACTTGAAAATTTAAGGTATTGAGTGAAGTATGGTATAATGTTTAGATTTCTCTTCTTGCGTGCATTGAAAGGACAATATAATGATTGGTTGTTGGTTGTTTACTTCTTGCGCCATGAAAATGTATTGTAATGAATGATTATTGATATTATATTTCTAGCTCATCATGAAATTTTATGTTACATGTGACGGTTTATTAGAATGCTTTCGTGCCTGGTTAATCATTGATGATATTATTTATCTTAGTTGGCTTGGAATTGATTATGTTGGGTGTGACGTAGACACCTCCTTGTTCCTTAGAACGGTCGCCAGCTCTAAGACCTTAAATAGTCAAAATCGATGGGAATCTGGGCTTGAGCATGGCTTATGTTTCCTAGAGGTCCTAACCTTGCAGGGTGGGATGGGCGGGTTAGTCATTTATATTCTTTATCTAATTAAATGTTTGTAAAATTTATTCAAGCTTCATGATGTGCTAATCTTCTATGGTTCTTATGTTTATGTGTCGCGTGAAATTCATTCATTGTGATACCATCGAGTTGAATCGTTATGACTTTATTGTTAATGTTATTGTCCTAATGCTTTAAAAAAAAAATTTTACCTATTGTATGTTGTTTTGTACCGTAACGATCAAACCATTACAAAATTTTGATGTCCCATATAAACATTCACTTTTGTAAATAATTTAATGAAATATTTAAACTTTACTATTATATCACTATCTCTAATTATTTTAGTTTAATCTTTTAATATATATATATATATATATATATATATATATAACTCCTCAAATCACTTCATACACCCCTCTAAGAGAGCCGACTCCCCAAACATTTGATCTCAACAATATAATACAAAATAAACCAACGAAATTGTTACTAAATGCTTCATAATATTTAATGGGTTTTATAAAATGATGATCACGTAAAAAAATTGTAATAACTAGAGTTGGAAATTTTAGTAAAGAGTTGTAAAGTTTTTAATGTTATTGTTTATAACCATATTTCTAAATTATATATAACTTAGTTCCTCTATTTTGTGTAATATATTAGAAATGTAATGGTTAAGAATATGTGTTTTCTCTTAAGAGGTCACAAGTTCAAATCCAGAGGGGTAGGGTATGTATACCTCTGTAGACTTTACCAGTCAAATCGTTGAGCGGAGAGAGTCCCTTGTCCCACAATCAAGGAGATCTCATACACCAATTTGGTGTCTGGCTTGGCCGTAACCTTAAAAATAGATTATTATTATTATTATTATTATTATATATTAAAAATGTATATTAAATAGTGATATAATACTATTAATGTATTTTTTCTAGATAAATTAATATTTAGTTACTATAATAATTTCTATTAAAATAGAAATATATACTTAGAAATTTCATGTTTTGAATACGCTTTGTGAATGGTTTATTTCTTAATTGTTTATTTTCCCTTATTCTCCTAACAACTTCAATACCAACAATAAAGTTACGATTAATATATGTTAGGAGTATAAATGGTTTTTAACTAATAATTATATATTAAAAATAAAATAAAAATAATTTATTAAAAATAAAATAGATTTATAATTTAAATCAATAAAGGTGGTGAAAAAACTAAATACTTTTTGTAATAATGGGCTATCTAGAGGAGGTCAACTAGTATTAGTGAAAGCAAACTTAGAAGCCATTCAAGTTTACTAGATGTCACTTGTATGGATACCCAAAGGAGTGTTGGAAAGGATCCAAATATTGTGTTATAGGTTCATTTGGTTAGGAGAGCTAGGAAAAAAATGAATGGTTTTGGTTTCTTGGAAAAAACTAGCAATACCAAGACTCGAGGACGGGGGTTAAAGAATATTTTCCTTTTCTCTAAAGAATTAGTTACAAAGAATGCATCGCGACTAATTCAAGGTTTTTGGTTGTGGGCATAAGTCATCAAGGACAAGTAAATAGACCCATATACGGTGGAGGATTGGGCAAGAAATCTTGTTAAGAGAATCCAAAACACCTCAATTATATGGAAAGTGGTCATTAGAACCTTTCCACTTGTTGGAAATTGGTTGGTGTGGCACATAGGAAAGGGAGACAGTCCAAATTGGGTTAAATCTGTGGATTAGAAGTAGGGGATTCCATAGGTTATTCACTATCTAAGAGACATGGGTTTTTATACACTCAAGTAGATTTTCAGATGGGACAAAGCAACTACATGGCAACAAAATTGGCTATCCTAGAGGGAGATCAGTCTAAGGGAGGAGGATGTAGTTACTTGGAAGAGGTACACTAAAGAATTGAAATCTTATTATGTTAGAATAAGAGATGATGAGGATCAGATTATTTGTTCATTAAATCCAACTGGAGATTATATTTTGAGCATTGGATATAAAGTGTTAGTCACTGAGGGAAGAGAGAATCTACAGGTCTGATGGTGGAAACAAGTTTGGAAATTTAATTATCCATCAAAATCCAAAATATTCAAGTGGATTATTTTGAATAACAAATATTTAACCTAGGATATTTTGTAGAAGAGGAATTTTGCAGGATTTGGATGGTGTTGTCTTTGCAAACAAGAGGAAGAAACAAATTTGTATTTAACTATGTCTTGTAGGAATTTTGTAGGATTTGGATGGTGTTGTCTTTGCAAACAAGAGGAATTTTGCAGGATTTGGATGGTGTTGTCTTTGCAAACAAGAGGAAGAAACAAATTTGTATTTAACTATGTCTTGCAAATTTACAAAGCTTGTTTGGCATGAGGCAGAAGGAATGAAAAGATTGAAAATGCTTGGGACATGAACATTATAAAGGAATCTCTCCAAACTTGGTGCACTAATAGTGAAACCAGAAGGTAGAGATATCTCCCTTTGACTCTTGCTTGGGGTGTATGGTTGGCCAAGAATTAAAAAATATTTGAAGATAGGGATACTTGCATATAAAATATGTTGTCCAAATCTTAAATATACTATCTACATTTCCTCAATTTCAGGAAAAACATAGCATAAGACAGTGAGATAAAGAAGTAATTAATAAATATCTTCCATGAGATTTATTTGATGGTGCCTCTTAGGGAACCCCTCCCAAATGTGGGGTAGGGGGGATCCTACATATTTATATGTTCCATAGTATATATTTCAAATCTAGAGTTGTCCAAGCATCAAATAAATTATGTTAATTAACAGTGCTCAAATTGGTTTTGATGTTGGCTCGAGAACATGGAGTAACACATATTCAAGTATTTGGGGATTCACTTATTGTAATTCAATGGATGAAACAAGAGTTAGTCATGATAAATTCCAGACCCCAACCTTTGTTTCTTGATGTTATGTCTTTACAATGAGACTTCACTTATATTTCCTTTGAACATGTCTACATGGAAATAAAAAAGACAGTAAATGACTTATCAAAGGAAAGGTTGGAGATAGATAGAGGAGTATGGAAAGTCTTTGAGAATCATCGAGAATAAAATTCAGAATATTTGCATATTCCATGGATATAATTTTTTATTCATACAACACAGTCTTATAGGTCCATTTATTAGTATATCTCATGGGTGGTAAATGAAACAAATAGGGAATGGTAGCTGATACATTTTTTGATGGATAAAAAAAAGGAGATGTAATTTCTAAAAAAACTAGAGGAAACAATTTTTTGAGGGACTATTTTAATGTCATCATGTATGAATTTTTTAGTTGTTCATATGTAAAGGGACAAACACTAGTTATTTTGGATACATGACTTATGTTGCAAACAAGAATTATTTATAACATCTGACAATATAATTTTATTTTATTGCTACAATGCACAGATAGATATAAGCGTGAATTACATTTCTCATTAATATGATATAGATATAAATACATGAGCTTGACCTTTGGATTTGTCTTCCAAGAGGGTCTCTTAGACTCCTGATGATGGTTTTTTTCATATTCCTTCACATTAGTAACCCTAACAGATTACATTTCCAACATTCCCCCCTTTAATATGAAGGGGTGTATGTGAGTCCAAGAAGAGAAATGAAATCTAGAAGTGGACAGCTGAAATCTAGAAGTGGATAGTTGAATTATAGAAGTGGACAATGGTCAATGGTTAAATGTGCTATATGAATCTGATGGTTTTGGGATGACCACAAACCAAATTGCTAGTAGAAGTTGATGTCTTCTACTAAATGGTGGCAGTGGTTTAAGGTAGACCACAAACCATGGAACTTGGCTCTAAGACTCAATGGTTTTTGAAACATTTCCTAAGTTAGCTAGAAGTTAGAAAATGATATATTCTGCTAATTGGAAGTGCTCTTGAATCTTGGTTTAAAGATGACCATAAAATATTCTCTAGAAGAAGTTGAAATCATTCTACTAAATGGAGGTTTAAGGAAAACCACAAACCATTGTCTAGCAAAAGTTGTAAGTATTCTACTAAGTGGTGGTTTAAGGAAAACCACAAACCAATTTGGTGGTTTTGGATGAAAAAAAAACAAATCACTCTCGCTTGTTACTACTCGATTAATAGGACTCGAATCTTGAAGCCCGGATTTCAATCATCGATATTGTTATGTTGTTCCCCCCTATTAGGTACAAGGTGAGAAGATGCAAATCTTTGTTATATTGTTCCCCCATGATAGGTACAAGGTGACAAGATAAAAATATTTCTACTACAAGATGTGTCAATACTCAAAAATGGATTCGTTGATATGACTGATATATCTTCTTGATTGTTGATTACCATTGCCAAGAAGTGATCCACCTATAGTGGTTCTTTACTCTTACAGATTTCTTTTGTTTGGAACATATGTTTGAAGGATGATTTTTCTTTCCACAATGTTCACAAGGATGAAGATCGAAGCATTGATCCTCCATATGGCAAACTTGCGACGCTCACAATGTTCACATTTCGGAGTCTTCTCTTGAACTGGAGCAAGTGAATATGAACATTTTCAATGAAATATAGCACTTTGGAACTTGATTGGCTTGTTATAATCCAAAATATGAAAGGTCACTTTCTTTATATATTGGATACATGGTATGTTCTTATTGTCTCTAATTTCTTCCCAAGGTCTGATGATTGGCTTGGAAAGAGAAAATTGAACTTGATTATGCACAACTTTCGCTTCATCTACACTTGAATATGAAGTTGGCTCATTGAGTTTCTCCTATGTTGGTTGTTTATCTGAATCATCATTATTGTATTCTTCTTCAAAAAAAAGGTTGTTTTGAATCACGTATGTACGTAGGTTGAAAGAAGGTGAATCACGTATGTACGCAGCTCATAGTACATGTGAATCATGTACATTCGTACAAAGTTTTTGTGGGCAGGAGAAGGTCCATACAGGCTGATGTCAACAGTAGTGCAAGTGATGTTAGCATGTCGTACATGTGATCTACAACATATTTGTGGGCAGAGGATATTTCCAGGGATTTGTTGAGGTTTGGTTTTCTGATTTTTGTATTTATTGGAGGACAAGGTTGTCCTCATATTTTTTTGAAATTGTATTGGTTGGAAAGGCTGGTTTTTCTCTTAGAATTTTTTAATTTAACAAGGTTACATAACTGAAAAATTTTTCATATGTGTATTGATGATTCATATCTAATCTTGTTGTTTTTGTTGCATATAATTTCACTCAATAATTTTTAGTGTAAAATTGTTCAATGATAATAGCTAGGGTTTTATTGTTAGTTCACTAGGAAGCAATTTTTAGATCTAAAAATTAGTCACATAGAGTTGCATGTGAAAATTGAAATGGTATCAGAGCTTGGGATCTGAAGAGAGGGGGATCATATTGAGACACATTTTTTGCTACAACACTAGAAGAGTGTCATTTGTGTTCTTTTTCTTGTTTCAATTCAGACAGGTCACTGGTGACAACTCTTAGAGGGAGTTGTAGCAATGTTAAGGAGTTAGATCTGAGAGGGAGCTAAAATGATGGTTGCAAGTGGCAACAAGTTAGATGGTATATGGTTTGAGACATGGAGAACACTTTTTGTATGAGGAGTTTTGAACTATTTCATCTTGGTGGTGTGGAAGGTTGGGAGTTCTAGTGGATTGCCAGAGAGATCGGTTCACAATAGTATATTGTGTGGAAGGTTGCCAACTCCGATGATGGAATTCCGGTGAATTGTCATAATAAGATTAAATGGGTGTAGCTCAAGTGCTTTGGAATAGATGAGATAGCTTTGTGTGGATGGTAAGTTAGCGAGATAGAGTATTAATCAAGCCAAAGGGTTGCACACTTGATGGTGTGTTGATGTGCAATAGTGTATGAGGTATTTGACCCAGAAGGATGAGGACACTTGCATAAATGAGTTGTATAGGTCTAGAGTTTACTAGACTGTGTGTCCATTAACAACTTGGGACTATTTAGAGAGAGGACATAAGACTAGTTGTAGCATGTCTAGACACAAAGAGTTTTTGGTGACTTGGATGATGGACTTGGGTAGAAGTTCATTGGATGGTCATGACTTGGGTAGAATTTCCTTGGAATATTGCATGGTTTTTGTATAGTAGGAATCATCAACACATGATAGGGGCACAAGATTTTTTCATGAGCTTCACAATGTTTGAATCATGTATGTACAAGGAGCTTGGTATGAGGACCAAGCATGTAGTACAAGGATTTGGATTAGTATTCCAAATGGATTTAGGGGATGTGTTGCGAGTGGAAAATGTGTTATGGGTTCCAGTAGTGTGTTTTCAACATCAACGATTGAGGACTAGGGTTATGCAATGTTTTTCTAGGATGGACAGGTGTTATTGGATTCCCATAGGATCTAACCCAAGCACAACAGTGGTCTTTGAGTTAGAGAAGGAAACCTATATAGGTTGAGTAGCCATCCTATGCATGTTGTGACCAGAAGGAGAAGAGAGACAGATGAGGAGGAGCAGGTAGATTTACTAGTGGTGACGCAGGTGGCCCCACTAGCAGAACATGTACAGAGGGAGCAGGTAGCTCCACCAATGGTGAAGAAAGTAGTTCCACCATTGGTACAGGCTCAGAGGGAGTCAGCCCTCAGGATCTAGTGGGGAGGATCAACCTCCTAGGATAATGCAGAGGAAAATGGACATGGAGCAAGTAGCTTTGGAGGTTGTGTAGACTCAAAGGGAGTTTGACTTTAGAGGGATTTTGTAACATCCCCGGGCCTACAACTCCATCGTTGGGCAAAGCTACCATGCGGAATATACACTTATATAATATATATATATATATATGCATTTTAATGAATTTAAAACACTTAAATCACAATAAACACAGAATTACAACTACCATTTCAGAATCAATGGAACTAACCAAAATTCATATATGCAACGGAATACATGATAACATTCAAGAATCACAAAACATGCATAAAATACATAATTAAGCACAACAATGATACTTATATTTGACCTGGAGTAAATCCACCAACTACATGTAGACCTTCCACGAACTTCCCAGCCTTAGACTGCACTGCTCATCACTCTCAGCAGTAGATCACCCCCAAGCTGGGACTAAACTCCATTGGAAAGGGAATTCTAGGCTTGGCAAGGACAACAAGGAAGTTTCATAAAAAAACAGGAAGGATATTTTATCCCAGGAGCCACTTATGCCCACAACCCACATACCCTCATTCCCCACATGCCTGCTCCACCCCAGGAGGATACACCTTCACTAATACAAGTCCATCGGTTAGTACCCCTCCCTTACCTTGGGCTTCAGCAACAGGCTATACCAGAAGTCTCAGAGTATTGTAGTTGCTACGGGACTCCCTTCCAGGAGAACTCACTTCCCAACAAACTCTCTCACCTAGGAGAGTTGCTCACATGTCTGACAACCTGCCTCTTCAACTAGTCTTCGACTCAGCTACATCCGAGTATGGGTGACAACAACAGGAACAGAAACAGTGACAGGGAAAAATGGTTATGGACACCCAAAAGGAAATAGCCTAATGCAAAGTCACAACACAGCTCAGGTGACTACAATTGCTTTGAGCTTCACAGGAAACAACACAGGACAGCTTCATGGTTTCTGTTTTAAAATATGTGTGAGGGTATGCAGAGGTCAGACAATGGATGTTTCAGGTTCAGATGAAGGATGGGAGAATGGAGAGGACAAACTCAGGTGAAGGATGGCAGAATGACTAGCGAACCCCCCAACACAATTGACGCTTCATATTTTAACTACATGAGCCCAGGTCGACACTTGTCTTCCTAGAGCTGCATGCGCTCCATTTAGCCTACGTCCCCTTTCCAAGAACTTAGGATAAAAAAAACATATCATGTCCACTTTAGTCTTCAGAAATTAATATTAAAATATTATTCCTCGATAGGTAATCCCTCTAGCTTAGCCCCTAGGCCTAAATACTTATCCCCCCCTTCCTTACCCTACCTAGTGGAGCTTAGTCCCCCATAAATCTTCTTCGTGGTCAATCTACATGCAGCAATGTTTATATTTTTATTAATTATCTGCATAATTACATATACAAAAACTATCAGGCTCCTGGCCTTGGAATCTAGATCACCAACCTAATAAACACATAATTTTCTCGGCTTATAATCACTCGGCTCACCAGCCTATAAGAAAAATTACAATTCAGCAGGGGCTCGGCCTAGGGGTATTACAATCCCCTCTGCTTATTTTTGCACTGTCCTCAGTGCAACTTATTTATAAAACAGTAGCAAGATTTCCAAAATCTTCAAAAGGATGTGGGTAGTCTACATACATAGTATATTCATGCTCCCATGTTGCGTCTGCAAGACCATACCAAGTCCACTAGACTTTTACAATCCATATGGCTCGATTCCAAAGCTGCTTGTTTTTCCGTTCTAGTATATGCATCGGATACACCTGCAAGATGCCTTCTTTCTCCACCTGAATCACATTCCAATTGATTACATGATTAGCATCAGGTATATATTTCTTAAGCAATGAAATATGAAACACATTATGTATATTCATGGATGCAGGCAATGCAAGCATATATGCAATTGGTCCAATCCTTTCTAGGATTTTAAACGGTCGACAAAATCTGGCTGCCAACTTGGAACAGTTTTCCAGCTTCAGGGAACTTCTATTAGCTTTCACTTTCAGGAAAACATGCTCTCACAATTTAAACTATATGTGGGTTTGGTTTTTATCAGCATAACTTTTCTGCCTGTCTTGGGCAACTATCAAATTATTCTTAATCTTCCGCATTTTCTCTTCCATTTTCTTGAGCAACTCTGGTCCAACTATTGTTCTATCAGCTAGGTTATCCCAGCTTACTAGATTGTTGCACTTTCTGCTATAAAATGCTTCAAATGGGCTCATCTTCAGTGATGCTTGATACCCATTGTTGTAGGTGAGTTCTACCAAGTGTAGGTATTCTTCCCATTTAGATGGTTTGTCCATCACATACATCCTTAGCATGTCATCTATCACTTGTTTCACCCTCTATGTCTACCCATCAAACTCAGGATGATAAGCAATGTTGAAGTTTAAATTTGTTTTGAACCCTTTGAATAACCCTTTCCAGAATTTTGAGGTGAATTTCAAGTCTCTGTCAAACACAATTGTCTTGGTAACACCGTGCAATCGTGTTATTTCCCTTATAAATATATCGACAACATCAATTGCCTTGTGATAGTCTTTAATGGAATAAAATGGGAATCTTTTGTAAGCTTATCCACCACCACCATGATTGAATCATGTTTCTTGTCGATTCTGGGCAATCCTGTGATGAAATCCATCGTCACTACTTCCCACTTCCATTCAGGAATGGGTAAAGGTTGTAGCAACCCTGTTGGGTGCCTATGCTCATGTTTGACTTTCTAGCATTCCATATATCTGGTGATGTATTCTGCAATTTCTTTCTTCATACCTAGCCAAAAGTAATGTCTCTTTACTGCTACCATATTTTTCTGATATCCAAGGTTCCCAGCATAAGGCACATTATGCATTTCTTTCAAAATCATAATTTTCAATTCCTGGACATTAGGTACATAAACTCTATTTTTTTACAGGAGTGTTCCATTAGCTTCCAATTTATAATCTTCCACTCTCTGTAGCAGCTTACCTTGTTGTAGCTTTGCTACTAATTCCATGTACTGCAAATCTGCATTTGCAGCTTCTGAAATTTTTCCTTTAATATCCGTTTGATACATACTAATGGTCTTAGCATGTAGTTCATGCACTCTCCTATTGAGTGCATCAACCACTTTGTTCTTTTTTCCTTTCATATGCTTGATATCAAAGTCATACTCACAAAGGAATTCTAACCATCTACTCTGCCTATCATTTAAGGTTGGTTGATCAAACAAATGCTTCAGACCATTATGGTCTGTCCTCAGTTCAAACCTCCTTCCCATGAGGTAATGCCTCCATTTATTCAGAGTGTGAACGATGGCTACCAACTCCAAATCATGAGTCGCATAGTTCTTTTCATGCTCTTTCATCTTCTTGAACTCATAACATATTACAAATCCATTATAGATGAGGAATCCTCCTAGTCCTTCTTTGCATGCGTCTATACATACTACGAAATCTTCATTCAGATATGCAATCCTCGGAATTGGAGCACTGGTTAATAGTTGCTTCAATCGTTGAAAGCCTCTCTCACATTCTTCTATCCACTGAAATTTCTTCTCCTTCCTCTGCAAAGAAGTGATGGGGTGAGCTATCCTTGAGAATCCTACAATGAACCTTCTGTAGTAGCCAGCTAGACCCATAAAGGATCTGACTTCTATCACATTCTTTGGCACTGACCATTCTCTGATGGCTTCTATCTTCTTAGGATCCATGGCTATCCCATCCTTTTAAATGATATGTCCCAAGCAATGGATCTGCTTTTGATAAAATGAGCACTTGCTCAGTTTGGCATACATTTGGTGCTCTCTTAGCACCTGCAACACCATCTTCATATGATGTTCATGCTCTTCCTCCGACTTGGAATACACCGGGATGTCATCCAAAAAGACTATGAAAAAATTTTCTAGATATTCCCTGAATACACCATTCATTAGGCACATAAAAACAATGGGTTCATTTGACAACCCAAATGGCACCACTGTGAATTCATAATGACCATACCTTGTTCTAAAGGTGGTTTTTCTGATGTCTTCATCCTTTATTCTTACCTAGTGATATACTGACATGATATATATCTTTGAAAATATCTTAGCATCCTTCAACTGATCAAAGAGATCATCAATCATTGGCAGAGGATACATGTTCTTAATAGTCACTTTTTTCAGCTGTCTGAAATCGATGCACAATCTCAATGTCCCATCTGTATTCTTCATGAATAGGACTGGGGCTCCCCAAGGTGACACACTTGGGCGTATATACCCCTTCTTCAAAAGTTGTTCAAGCTACAATTGCATTTCTTTCAGATCTGGTGTACTCATTATGTAAGGAGTTTTTGACATTGGAGTTCCTCCAGGTATCAGGTTAATAGAGAAGTCAATGTCTCTCTTCGGGGGTAGTCCTGGTACCTCCTAGAATACGTCCTCAAAATATTTTAATATTGCATGGTCTTCAGTACTTGACACCTTATCCTTAGGTGCTTCCTCCAAGTGGGCTGCAAATAATTGACAGTCTTTCCTGTAGCACTTCTTTAGCTGCATTGTTGAGATTTCTCTAACAATAATTGCCTGCCCTAGGAATTCCTTGGATTGTTCTTGGGTTTCCTTCCTCATCCAGGCAAGTGAATTCCTTGCTACGAAAGTCTAATATGGCATGGTGTTGGTCCAACCAATCCATCCCAATTAGACAATCATAGGAACCTAAAGGTAAAATGTTCAATTCAACCCTTGTGCCCTGTCCATTCATGTCCACTAGATAGGACTTAACCAACTCCACAACCTTTCTCTTGTCTCCTGTAGCTAGCTACACTAACCAAGATTTTCCATGTTTTCTTCTTAGTAAATGCAAACTTTCCACCATTCTAGGATCTATGTAACTATGACTAGCTCCTGAATCAATTAAAATAGTAATGGGTTGGTTGTTGATCATACCTTCCACTTCAATCATATGTGATTGATATTTTGCTTGCTTGTTGTCCAGGGATGCATAGATCCTTCGTACTCTACTTCCCATTTTCTCCACTATTTCTTCTTGTTGAACATTGTGGACAGCTCTCACTTTGTCATTTTTGTGGGGGTAATCTCTATACCTATGATTTCCTTTACAGCCCCAACATTCCATAGGTGGTTTTCTTTGCATTTGTCCACCTACTTGAGCCTTCCTGGGCTCTCTAAAACTTGGTTGTCCTTTAGAGATATTCCTAAAAAATGGTGGTTTGGTTCCCCTTTTCCTCTGCTCCCTCTTAAACTTCTTCTTGTCTTCCCAAGATTTTTGGAAAGTAGGCTTTTCTTTTTGTTGATCATATAATCATTTTTCTCTCCTTATAGTTTCTTCCATTGTTTTTAGATCATCATACTAGATCTTGTCATTGATGGAAGATGGCAGTCCATTCAAATACCTTTTAATTTTGGTAGTCTCTTCCTTGATGAAAGGAACATACTTCAACAATTCCAAAAATCATCCTTCATATTCATCAATGGTCATGCTGCCCAGCTTGAGTTCAAAGAACTCTTTCATCTTTCTTTCGTAATACCTCTTAGTTAAGTACTTCCTTTCAAAATGCTTCTTGAACTCCCTCCAAGTAACATTCTTCTCTCTGACGTGTTGTACTTGCACAAGCTACTCCCACCATACGAATGCCTTTCTTGTAAGTTGATAAATGGCAATACTTCCCTCTGCATGAGAAGAATAGTTCTATTGTTGGAAATATTTCCTCATGCCCAACAGCCATGTCTCAGCATCTTCATCTTTCTTGTGTTCTCTGTCAAACATAGGAGGTTTAATCTTGTTCATTTCACCCTTCAATTCATCCACTCCATATCTCCTATGTTTTTTGGAAGGAGATGGTCTTGAACTACTGTGTTCCCTCTTATTGGAATGCTTCAGGGAGTGACGATGATGTCTGCTAACACTTCTTGATCTTATTTTCTTCTCAGGGATATTGTGACTCCCTATTTTTCTTAAGTCACTCTCCTTATCCAACTTCTTTTCAATTCTCTCCAGACTCTGCATCAAATTTAAGTTGAATTCTCCTGTTGATCCCTGGCTTTCATGAGCTTTCTATTATCAAATCGGTGAGCATGGCCATGTTTCTTCAATCATTCAATGATTTTTATCATATGCGCTTCCTTATCCATCTCATCTTCATGCCCATTGGAATTTGATCCTTCCACTCCCAAATGGACATCCATTCCTTTTACTTCATTCTCTAAACTGGAAGCATTTTGTGCCTCCTCCATTTATCTGCACTCTGTGGCAATTTGTTGCGGTCCTGACACTTGTTGAACTCTGCAAACACAACATGCAGTCTGTTAGCGTCAGAAGTCACCCCTGGATTGCTTGCAGGAGCAGAGCCCAACGCCCATCAATTTTATATCACGATTTGCTTAATGGGGTGATCAGATGGGTGAAGACTCAAGAAAATATAGCTTTAACTTGGGAAACTAGGCCTGGTATGTAGAAAGAAAGGGAGGTCTTGATCCAACTTCTATCAGTAAATGATTAAAGGGTGGCAGAAGGAAGACTTGTGAGAAGGGTGAGCAAGACTTCCTTGGGCAACAGACCTTTGGGAGCTTGAGGATGAAAAAATCGGAAGCCAAGATCCTCTTGGTCCAGAGCTTCAAAAAGCTGAGGGGTGACTCGACTGAATCCTTCAATTCCAAGTCATTTCAGCGCTGAGAACATCACAAGAACTTATTAGAAACAATGTGACTATTACAGTGATCCAACCTACATCATCCCATAACAGCCACAACTCGACTGGATCCTCCAATTCCAAGTTGTTCTAACACAGTAAACAAAGAAATGGAAGGGAAGTTAACATCCATAAAGTAAGAAATCTCAAGTGCCTTATACATTAACCAGAGCGACCAGCGCTTCATCAAAATTTTACAATCGGGAGCTTTTCTCAACCATCAATCCTTACAAAATACAAAAACCGAGTCTATATACCCCAGAAAATTCACCTCACAGAGGCGTGTCCAGTCACCCAAAGCTTGGTGTCCCTTTAGTCAAACTCGTACTGATATCTTTCTTTAAGTGTCATCTTAACTATGCATGGCTCCTGCAAGGAGGGTAGCTGAGCCTTTAAGTACTCGGCTAGCGTGCGCAGACTTCTCTGTCAAGTCGAGGACTTCGGCATGGTTTCTTTGAGAAAATCAATACACAGGACCTCTTCGAGCAGACAGCTTGCCAGAGACTCCATCCCCTCACTTAATGAATGAAAGGAGGTTTCAACCACCTGCTTTTGCCGTCATTTACTCCAGGCGAGAAACAGTATGGAGATCGGATCCGATGGCACCTGAAGATCGCGACGATCCCCTCTGTAACTGAACTCGGTGCCTTGGCCTTCTTTACACAGCCCCTTTCTTCCTCCAAGTGACCACGGACTGTGACCACGTACCTATTCCCAAGGCACTTTCGGCATTCACGAATATGAAGGGGTTGATCCTTGCTGATTGAAATCACGATGAGAGATATGCCGAGACGGCTTAATCTGGCACCACGCATCCCTCTAGATCTGACGGCTCTTAACTCTCCCGACGATACCGTGGGCCCGGGTCCATGACTCTCCCGGCTCATTGCACATCGGAATATAATGGAGCTGCTCTTTGCATCTTGGAGCCACGATGGGAAAAACGTCAAGATGGCTCAAATTGCTGCCAGGTGTCCCTTTTAGCTGGACGGCTGAAAGTGTTTCGTGATGTCGCAGGCCCCAATTTTGGCGCTTTCAGCGCTGTCGGGGTTCGGGGTTTTGCGATGGTCAAAGACATAAAACCTTCACCCTTTGCACTCGCGACTGCCGAAAAGCCGACGTGACCGGATCTCGTGCCACGTTCCCTTTGGGATGAGCGGCTGTCATCCATTTCTGAACATGCTACGGGTGCTATCCATTGCGCTAATCTTAGCGCAGCTTTGCTAATCACGATTTCCCGCCCACCGTTGATCTGATTCTTTGGATACATCCTGAACGTTGAAATCGGAGCGCTCGCTCGCTTGACCTGGGCCCGAAATGGATTTCTTCTGTGTGTTGCGCTTGGGTGCTTCTCGTGTAACCTGCAAACCCGGATATCCCTATGCTGAAGACAAGTAATGTTGCTAACATTAGGCTCCACAGGGGATAGAGTCGTCCCTATGATGCTCTAAGGACTCATTTTGCAGTTCCATTGCCTTGTTGTTGGGCTATGGAGTCATTATTAAGTCGAAAAATAAAAACAAAAACGATCAAAGAAACAAAAGGACAATATTTACAAACAAAGGAGCCATCCGAGACTCAAACAAAACATTTCTTCAGAAAATGCCCATTCACTGGGCCGCTAAAAACTTCTTCACCTTCCAAACCCTGCAACTTGTAAGTGTTATTTGAGAAAGTCTCGGATATTTTGAAAGGCCCGATCCACAAGGCTTCAAATTTGTTGTGTTTGCCCTTATCTTGCTTAGTCGCATCCCATTTCAGCACCAGGTCTCCTATCTGGAACCACTCCTTCTTGGCCTTCTTATCAAAAACCTGCTTGGTCTTTCGCTGATGGTCCTAAATTTTGTCCACTGTCTACTCCCTAGCCTGTTGGACCTCCACTAGCTGATTAACCCTTCTGATCATGTCATCAAGCTCCTCCTGACGGTTCTGGAGAAATTTTGCTACAGGAATGGCTAAATGAGAAGGGAAAATAGCCTCTGCTCCATAAACTAATTGGAAAGGAGAGACGTCGATAGATCTCTTTGTGGTCACTCGGTCAGCCCATAGAGAAAATTTTAATCTGGAATGCCAGGCCTTCTTGTTGTCTTCCAACAGCCTTTTGATGATCCTTATTAGGATTTTGTTGGAGGATTCTGCTAAACTATTTCCCTGTGGATAATATGGGGTGGAGTGAATCAGTTTGATCCCGAACTGTTCACAGAACTTGGCTAATGGATCAAACCCGAAAGTAGCTGCATTATCAGTGACAATCTTATTTGGGCAGTCGAATCTCATGATGAGGTCCTCCAGGAATCCAATGATTACCTTGTGGGAAGCACTCCTGGTAGGGATAGCTTCAATCCACTTGGTAAAGAAATCTGTAGCAGTCAGGATCCACCTATGCTGCCCACTAGAAGCAGGGTGAATTTCTCCAATGAAATCTAGGCCCCACTGTTGGAAAGGTCCTGAAACCACCATCGAATTTAACGGCAGAGACTTGAGCTGCTTCTTTCTTGCAAATTTTTGACATTTGATGCAGTCTCTAACCCTTTAGCAGATGTCAGTGAACACGGTAGGCTATTATTATCTATCCCTAAGGATTTTGTGGGTTGTGTCTTTCCAGAAATGGTGCCCTCCACACAGGCCGCTATGAAATTCAGCCACGATCATTTCAGCCTCTTGTGGACTCATGCATTTTAAAAGCACCCCCAGGGGGTCTTTCCAATATAAAATTTGATCGATAAGGTAGTATCTGACTGCCTTGAGATTCAGAGCTCTTGCTTTGTTTCTTTGCATGCCATCTGGAGGCCGCAGCTCTTACAGAAAGTATATGACATCCTTATACCAAGGACATCGAGCCAATGGGGGCTCCCTTTGAGGGTCCATTTTAGACAGTCGACTTTGTGGGATTCCTGAGCATTCGTTTATGAAACTTATCCCTAGAGCTTGGTAGTTTTCTTCAGCCAATAGCTTGGCTAAACCTTGACCTTTGATCAACTTGGTGGGCCTTATTTCCAGGTCGAATTCCATAATTTTGGCTATCCATTTACTCCTTCTCTCGTCTATGTCAGGCTGAATAAGAATGTCCTTAACAGCAGCCGAGGGGACATAGGTGATGATTTTTTACTGCAGGACGTAGGTTCTAAAAGCTTTGAGAGCTTTTACTAGAGCATAGGCCTACTTCTCCATAGTGTCATACCTAACTTCGACATCCCTCAATGCTCGACTAAAATAAGCAATAGGCTGCTCTAGCCCAATGTCACTTGTCTGTAATAGAACAGCAGCCACTGTGTCAGGAGAGGCAAAGGAGAAAACAAGGAAATCCTTCGAGTAGTCGGGACTGATAAGCACAGGAGCTTCAGTCAGGGCCTTCTTGATTTTCTCAAAGGAATGTCGCGATTGAGGGGTCCACTTTACTTCATTTCCTTTCTTCAACATGGTTGTTATAAGCTTTACTTCCTCAGCAAAGTTAGGCACAAACCTCCTCAGAAAATTAATTTTACCGAGGAAAGATTGGAACTCCTTCTTGGACCTCGGGATCGATAAGGCTTGTATCGCCTCAACTCTACTGGGGTCAATTCTGAATCCTTCCACTGATACTATGCAGCCTAGTAACTTTCCCTCCTGTATGGCGAATAGAGATTTCTTGGGGTTTAATGAAATGCCAAACTTTCTGCATTTCAAGAAAACCTTCCTGAGATGGTGACAATGTTCCTTATCGGATTTTGAAAACACTGTGATGTCATCGAGATAAACGACCACAAATTTATCCTTTTCCCCGATGAAAGCTATGTCCATGGCATGCTGGAACATTGCCCCTGCATTCATTAATCCAAACAACATCTTAGCATACATGAATGTGCCCCACGGAGTGGTGAATGTTGTATTTTCCTTGTCCTTAGGTAGAACAGAGACTTGATTGTAGCCAGAGAAACCATCAATCATGGACATCCTGGAAGCCCCTATTACCCTCTGCAGTATATGTTCCATCTTTGGCAAGGGATAGTTATCTTTTCGTGAGCTTCTGTTCAGGTTCTTGAAGTCTACATAGAGTCGGATCTCTCCATTCTTTTTCCTTACTGGCACCAGGTTGGCCACCCACTCTGAATATCTCAGTGGTACAATTATCTGAGCTTGAAGCAACTTCTTCACTTCCCTCTCCATGATAGGTAGCAGCATAGGATTGATTTGTCTCAGCTTCTGTCTAAATGGCTTTGCCTCCTCCTTTAATGGGATTCTATGCTCGATGACAGAGGTTTCATAGGTTTTGAGGTCTTCGTAGGTCCAGGAAAACACATCAGCAAATTCCCTCAAAAGTCCAATGTATTCGGACCTCTGCTCCTTTGTTAGACTTCTTGACAATTTGACAAACTTGGGCTCACTCTTGGTCCCAATGTTGCACTGAGTAGTACCTGTGTCATCCTCCGAGGTCTCTCCTTTTAATGACACATCATTTCTATAAAAAATCCTTTCCAAAGGAACCAGTCCTCTTGGAATATGATTGTTGGGCAGCTACACAATGTTACGCTTTGCAATCTTATTCAGAAAACTACCCCCATCAATCTTTTCTTCAGAGACAGAGTCTTGGTTGATGTGCATCTATGAAAATTCTTTGACAGTCTCCAAGAAATTCTTGATCTCGAGATCATCCTCGAATACCTTCCAATGTTTGACATTGTCAGGTATGGAGGGCCTGTATTTCATCTCCACATCATATCTGAATTTAGGCGGCAAGGGTACTTTGAAATTACTTGCCAATGTAGCCAAGGAATCTGCCATTATGTTCTCCTCTCTTGGGATGAAAGAAATGTTAAATGTTGAGAAGAAACTGTCAATTAGGTCCCACACCTCATTTCTGTAGCTTCTGAGTCGAGTATGCTTAGCCTGATAAGTGTTTCTGATCTGTTGGACCACCAACTCTGCATCACTAAACACTACTACCTCCTGAATTCTCATTTCCTTCACAGCTCTTAATCCCAGTATAAGAGCCTCATACTCTGCCACATTGTTGGTAGCTTCAAATTCTACATTGTATGAAAGAGATATGGTTTCCTGAGCAGGTGACATAAAGACCACCCCAGCTCCAGTGCCTTCCCTAGAAGAGGCTCCATCAAAGAACATTCTCCAGACAGGGGTGATGGAGGGAGGAAATTTAGGGAAAATGGTGGGTTGCTTTCTGAGTTTAAGAGGAGGTTTGGGAGCATGGGTGAGTTGAAGCACACTGGAACCTAAATCAGTGTCCAAGGAAAAAATGGGATGGTTGGTAGGGTTGGCCTCATCGCTAATTATATAGGCCAGTTGGGCTTCCCTGTATAATCTTCTATGCTCTCCTTCAAACACTGGGATAGTAGCGTACGTGAGGTCCATCTGCAAAGTTCCCCCCAGTCTTTTTATCCAAGATCTCGATAACAGCATACTGAACTTGGGGGGGACATCGGCCACTACAATATCCATGACCACACTTTTCATGGGCAACTGAAACAAGTTCACAACCAAGTCTTTGATAACTCCTAGACACTGAACCTTCCTGGAGTCAAAGGAATAGAGGTCATGATAAGCTTGGGTGACTTCTAGTCCTAACTCTTCCATGACTGTTTTGGGCATGAGGTTGTGAGAAGCCCCCAAATCCATCAAGCAATTGTGCAATACCTTGTCATGTATGTTCAAGGAAGTGTAGAAGGGAGGGGATGAGTCATTCCTATCTTCTACCATAGGGCCTAGAATAACTACAGGCTTTTCATCTTGTAAATTGATGGAGTCTGTGGGAAGGCATGAGACCTCGAACTGTAAAATCTCAGAGAAGCGTTTCTTGAACCCTTCATGTTTAATCAATTCTATCAGGGGCACAAGGATTCTGATTTTTTGAATTTCATGCTTGAAACTAAAAGAGGATGAGAGCTTTGGGATTTCTCTTATTTCGAGAGCATGACTCTAGATAATGGGAGAGAGGGGTTGGGTCTTCTTACCTCTGTGACTGTCTGCTGCTTCAATAGCAAGATTCTCTATTCTAGTGGACCGCTCAGGAGCATCACGTGCTATAGTCTTTTTCTTGGACCGCAGATCATACCTACCTTGGCTGCCACTAGTCTTGTCTCCCTTACTCAGTTCATTTAGTTGATTGTTCATGAGAGACTCCTTGTATGCTGATTGAGTGAGATGAGGAAAAGGAGGAGTGTCCCCGAAGCAATGGATTTCAGGATCCATCTCCTCTGTTTCCCCTTCTTCCCCCTCGGCCACAAAATTGTTTTGGAAAGGGGCCTGAATCTTCTGGTCTTCTCTGTCTCTTCCCCTCTCCCTTTTCACAGTCGGGGAAGCAATATTGTTGGGCCTTTTGAAACCTCCTCCCTTTTCGGCATTTGGGGGGCCCTTGTATGCTTGCCTCCCTTCCACTTTCATTCTCTCCATTTCTGCAAACAGAGACTTCACCATCCTGGTCAGTTCATCCACTTGAGGGTGGGGGACCGTTGGGCCAGAAGTTGAGGCTTCCGACCTTCCCTTTATTTTGTTTGTGTCGGCCTTGCTCCTCAGTCTATCAGCTTCTAATACATTGGATTCCACTTCTATGGTTGCATCTTGCATTTGATCTAAGGAGGTGGCTCTTCTTTCTCTCAGTAACAGACAAAAATCGGGGCCAAACGCACTAGCATAAGAGATCTTGGCCGAGGCTTCTGAAGGCCTTATCTCGGCAGGGATTTTATTATACATCTTATTAAATCTTTTGGAGAAGTCAGAGACAGACTCTCCTTCCATCTTCTTCAGAGACCCGAACTCTGTCATGTAGTACATGAAATCTTTCCTATCGCCCCACTGCCTCAGGAAAGCATTATCCAGGGCTTCGATCCCAACAATAGATCCAGGGGCCAATCCTCTGAACCATTTCCTCACCTCACCATCCAGGCTCTGGACAAAGACTCTCATCCAGACATCTTCATTTTCAATGTTGAGGTTGTCTGCATAACTGTAGAAAGAAGCCAGGTGCTCTTCCGCAGTTATGTCTCCTTCTCCAGTGAACTTAGGCATGTATTTCAAGTAATCTCCAGCAGGGAGAGGATTCATAGGGTGGGGTAGGATTAAGGGGGTGTATCTGGCAGCGACTATGACGTCCATCCTATTCAAAGGGGGATTAGCACCAGCCATAGGAATATTATGTGGAGGAGAACTGGGAGGAGAAGGAGTTTGCGAAGGGGCTATTGGGAATGAGTCCTGAAGCAGAGTGGGAAACAAGAGGGGATTTAAGGAGCAAGCTAGTGAGCTCAAGTCAGCAGGTGTTTCTCTTTGTGCAGAAGTGGAGAAATCTTCTGTGGTCCTGGTTCTACACCAGGGTACAGCTTCAGAGGAGAGGGGAGTGACAAGGATTTCTCCCTCGAATCCCAGATCAGGAGGGGAAAACTTAGCAGGAACACTCCCAAAATTCAGGGAACAGGACACCTCAGAAGGAGGACGGTCAAGAATCTGAGGAGGAGAAAATGGAGTTCTTACGAAAGGAGATGGCGAACTACCTAGTTCGGCGATGGAAGATTCTTCTTTAGAGGCCTTTCCTTTTCTGAGAACCACCTCTGGATCAGATTCGAGTGTAGCTAGGGGCAACTGTGGATGAGACCGCGTGTGTCTACCTCTGAAAGCCATAATTAACTCAGCAGGTTCTCCCCAGCGGAGTCATCGCAATGGAGTCGCCAGGTGCACTGTAGCAATCTTCAAGGGCTCTGATACCTGATGCACCTTCAGAATCAGAAACTCAATGTCGTTCAATCCCGAGGAAAATTTCAACTTCATCCCCGGCAACGATGCTAGAAATGTTAGCATCAGAAGTCACCCCTAGATTGCTTGCAGGAGCAGAGCCCAACGCCCATCATTTTTATGTCATGATTTGTTTAATGGGGTGATTAGATGGGTGAAGACTCAAGAAAATATAGCTTTAACTCAGGAAAATGGGCCTGGTATGTAGAAAGCAAGGGAGGTCTTGATCCAACTTCTATCAGTAAATGATTAAAGGGTGGAAGAAGGAAGACTTGTGAGAAGGGTGAGCAAGACTGCCTTGGGAAACAGACCTTTGGGAGCTTGAGGACGAAAAACTCGGAAGCCAAGATCCTCTTGGTCCAGAGCTTCAAGAAGCTGAGGGGTGACTCGACTGAATCCTTCAATTCCAAGTCTTTTTAGCGCTGAGAACATCACAAGAACCGATTAGAAACAATGTGACTATTACAGTGATCCAACCTACATCATCCCATAATAGCCACAACTCGACTGGATCCTCCAATTCCGAGTTGTTCTAACACAGTAAACAAAGAAATGGAAGGGAAGCTGACATCCATAAAGTAATAAATCTCAAGTGCCTTATACATTAACCAGAGTGACCAGCGCTTCATCAAAAATTTACAATCGGGAGCTTTGCTCAACCATCGATCCTTACAAAATACAAAAACCGAGTCTATATACCCCGGAAAATTCACCTCACAGAGGTGTGTCCAGTCACCCAAAGCTTGGTGTCCCTTCAGTCAAACTCGTACTGATATATTTATTTAAGCGCCATCTTAACTACGCATGGCTCCTGCAAGGAGGGTAGCTGAGCCTTTAAGTGTTGGGCTAGTGTGTGCAGACTTCTCTGTCAATTCGAGGACTTCGGCATGGTTTCTTTGAGAAAATCGATACACAGGACCTCTTCAAGCAGACGGATTGCCAGACACTCCATCCCCTCACTTAATGAATGAAAGGAGGTTTCAACCACCCGCTTTTGTTGTCATTTACTCCAGGCGAGAAACAGTATGGATATTGGATCCAATAACGCCTGGAGATCGCGACGATTCCCTCTGTAACTGAACTCGGCGCCTTGGCCTTCTTTACATAGCTCCTTTCTTCCTCCAAGTGACCATGGACTGTGACCACGTACCTATTCCCAAGGCGCTTTCGACGTTCGCGAATATGAAGGGGCTGATCCTTGCTGATCAAAATCGCGATGAGCAATATGCCGAGACGGCTTAATCTGGCACCATGCATCCCTCTAGATCTGACGACTCTTAACTCTCCCGACGATACTATGGGCCCGGGTTAGGGACTCTCCCGGCTACTCAACATCCAACAGCGGACACTCACTATGGAACCTCAGGTGTCTGATTTTCGGGACTTCGGGTCTTCGGGACTTTGGAGCTTCGGAGGATCTCGCATTCGTACATCTGAACTATTAATCTCTGAACATTCCCAATCACCTTTGGTGACATCATTACGTCACATCATTGAGCACTCTTCCAATTGTGGGGGCACACAACTGTGGTTTGGAGTAACCCACCTTTCTTCCCGCAATTCTTCTAAAGATGACATGTAACCCCTCGATGAAACTGTGGTTTGGATTGCGGGGCCACCTTGGATAATTGACTTTTGTGCAACTTGGGCCCCCGCAATGCCTTCTGGTCATTGATCTTGATGTATCGTGATCAACTCCACTATGGGTCCTTCGACCTTTAACTACGTTACCTAACCTCGGCCTCACTAATCCTGCTCATACAGGATGCCACGTGGCAGAATACTAGCGGCTAATACATGGCCCATTCAGATGGGTGACACATGTCACATTCCAAATTCCATTTCAATCTTCCATGGGTTCGAAACCCACTGACATGTGGCACACATCCCATGTGTCCATGTCCATCCAAGTGGAGTCATCATGACTCAGAACTTCGTCTCTTCAGGACTTCGAAAGCTTTCGCCCTTCACCACTGTGTTTGACCTTTCGACATTGGTTGATCCAACGATCAAGTTCTTCTCCCCAGATCTATTGTGTAGATCTACTTTGGGGCTTCGGGCTTTGGCCTTTCTATTATTCTGCATCAACTTCAATGAAGTCGCGAAGTCCGAAGGCCTTCCAGGTTAACCCTTCTATGCTTTCTCCAGATCTGACAGTCATAAGGGTTTTCCTTTTCTTCTGAACAGATCCTACGGTTCACACTACTCTATGGTCCAACACCAATTATGTCATGGTTTTACGATACGCTTCTTCTTCTGAGATTCTTAACACGGCCAAGGTAATCCTTTTAGCACTCAGGAATGTTTCTGAGGTCAAAATTGGTTCCTCTAGACACAATTTCCACTTGAACCTTGAGACTATGATCACTTACCTAGCCCATCTTGGCTCCATGTTGAAAACTTGGGTCAGAACTTGAGTTTTGTTCATTTTGACAACAACTCCTTTCGAAATTATTGCTTCAACTTCCACTGACATGGCCCATCCAAGCTTAGTGTTGTAACCATGCTCTGATACCAAATTGTAACATCCCTGGCAATCTACAAGGGGTAACGCTACCAACACAACCTTAACTTTGCCTTTACTTCTCTGAGACCATATTGTAACATCCCTCAGCCTACAACTCCACCGTTGGGCAATGCTACCACGTGGAATATACACTTATATATATATATAAATGAATTTAAAACACTTAAATCACGATAAACACATAATTACAGCTACCAGTTCAGAATCAATGGAACTAACCAAAATTCATATATGCAATGGAATACATGATAACATTCAAGAATCACAAAACATGCATAAAATACATAATTAAGCACAACAATGATACTTATCTTTTAGCTGGAGTAAATCCACCAACTACGTGCAGACATTCCACGAACCTCCCAGCCTTAGACCGCGTTGCTCATCACTCTCAGCAGTAGGTCACCCCCGAGCTGAGACTAAACTCCACCAGGAAAGGGAATTCTAGGCTTGGCAAGGACAACAAGGAAGTTTCACAAAGCAACAGGAAGGATCTTTTATCCCAGGAGCCACTTACGCCCACAACCCATAGACCCTCATTCCCCACATGCTTGCTTCACCCGAGGAGGATACACCTTCACTAATACAAGTCCATCAGCTCGTACCCCTCCCTTACCTTGGGCTTCAGCAACAGGCTGGACCAGAAGTCTAAGAGTACTGTAGTTACTACGGGACTCCCTTCCAGAAGAACTCACTTCCTAGCAAACTCTCTCACCTAGGAGAGTTTCTCACAGGCTTGACAACCTGCCTCTTCAACCAGTCTTCAACTCAGCTATAGCCAGGTACAGGTGACAACAAAAAAAATAGAAAAAACAACAGGGAAAAATGGTTATGGACACCCAAAAGGAAACATCCTAACACAAAGTCACAACACGACTCAGGCGACTACAATTGCATCAGGCTTCAGAAGAACCAGAACAGGACGACTTCACGGTTTTTGTTTTCATAGATGCATGAGGGTATGCAGAGGTCAGACAAAGGATTTCTTGGGTTCAGACAGAGAATGGGAGAATGGACAGGACGAACTCAGGCGGAGTATGGTAGAATGACCAACAAACCCCCAAACACAGATGACACTTTATATTTTAACTACATGAGCCCAGGTCGACACTTGTCTTCCTGGAGCTGCATGCGCTCCATTTAGCTTATGTCCCCTTTCCAGGAACTTAGTATAACAAAAACATATCATGTCCACCTTAGTCTTTAGGAATTAATATTAAAATATTATTCATCTAGAGGTAAGCCCCCTAGCTTAGCCCCTTGGCCCAAATACTTAGCTCCCCCTTCCTTACTCTATCTAGTGGAGCTTAGTCCCCCATAACTCTTCTTCATGGTCGGTCTACACACAGCAGTGTTTATATTTTTATTAATGATCTACATAATTACATATACAAAAAATAGCAGGCTCTTGGCCTTGGCATCTCGCTCACCGGGCTAGTAAACACATAAGTTTCTCAGCTTATAATCACTCGGCTCACCAGCCTATAAGAAAAATTACAATTCAGCAAGGGCTCAGCCTTGGGGTATTACAGATTTGACGGATTCATAGGGATTCCAACTTCATAGGGAGTCAGGAGGCTCAGAGGGAGAGTCATTCGTTCAATGGGAGCCAAGATTCAGGTCCAAATGGGAGAGAGGCATCTTCCAAGGTTTTCAGGAGGGTTTCATGGATTAAAGTGGCCAAGTAGGATGCTCAGGAGCGGAAGGCTTCTAGGAGCAGGGTGTCTTCTAGGAAGGGATTATGCTAGATAGAAGGATTTTCTTTAGTGACCAAGGATGTAGCCAGTCAGGAGGACTAGAGAGAAGGTTTTCTTCGATGACAAAAGGGGCAGCCAATCAAGTGGATTGGAGAGAAGTTGTAATAGCGAGCCTAGTGCAGGAGACAGAGCTACTCCTAAGATGGGAGACATACATACTTCTAGGTGATTGTGGAGTGTGGTGAGAATACCTCCCTCGCTAAGAGGGAGTGTTGATGATTTGTAGCATCAGGCAAGTATTCTCACATGACCCTAGGTGTTGGGCATGTGGGAATCATTGTGGGCACTACATCACACTTTCGGTTTGGTGAAAACCCCTTTAGATTTTGAGCTGGGGACTTGGGGGATGGATGATGGGATTTGTGGGTTTATGGTGGGGCTTCACACACACAGGAAAGTCTAATTTGGTGTTGAATTTGTGGAGGAGATTCTCAAGATAACCCCTAAACTTGTATAAATAAGAGAGAGGTCATTGTAACATTCCATGGTGTAGAGTGTGTGGAGACATGATGGAGTTGGCATAAGTGATTCTGCACTTGTGCCAAGGAGCATGGTGATTTCAACAAAGGGAAATTCTACAATTGTGGAAAATCTGTCCTAGGAGAGAGGAACAATGCACTTGCGAAGGAAGTCGAGTTTTTCATACATATACACCAGTTGCAAGAAGGGGAATTGTATATGTGCGCAGGTGATGGGAAGGTGAATGGCATATATGTACGTAGGTCACAGTATAGATGAATCAAGTATGTATGCAGGTCACATGAAGGTGTATCATGTTTGTACACACGTCGCAATACAGGTGAATCACGTATGTATGCAGGTGACAATATAGGTTAATCGTGTATGTACGTAGGTTGCAAGAAGGTGAATCGTGTATATACGTAGGTCGTAGGAAGGTGAATCATGTATATATGCAGCTTGCAAGAAGGTGAATTGAGTATGCAAGTCGTAGTACAGGTAAATTGCATACGTTTGTACAAAGTTTTTTTGGGAAGGAGCAGGTCCATACAGGTTGACGTCAGCAGTAGTGCAGGTGACATCAGTAGGTCGTACAGGTGGTCTACAACATATTTGTGGGAAGAGGATATTTCCAGGGATTTTTTGAGGTTTGGTTTTTCTGATTTTTGTGTTTATTGGAGGACAAGGTTGTCCTCCGATTTTGGTGAAATTGTATTGGTTGGGAGGGCTGGTTTTTATCTCATAATTTCTGACGTTAATAAGGTTACAGAACTGAAATTTATGTCTCATCTGTATTGATGATTCATTTCTGATCTTGTTGTTTCTGTTGCATATAATTTCAATCATTAATTTTCAGTGTAAAATTGTTCAGTGATAACGGTTAGTGTTTTATTGTTAGTTCACTAGGAAGCAATTTTCAGATCTGAAAATTAGTCACATAAAATTGCATGTGAAAATTGACAATATAATGGAAAAGAGAAACCCTTGTAGCCCAATTCCTTGAGACAGTGCTGCTTCAATGGTTGTTGGTGCACTTCTAATCGTTTCTTCGCTCTTAAGTGCAACAATGTCCTTAGTCGAGCTTACACTAGAAAGATTTATGGGTGAAACCTTGGTGGTATTATGGATTATGTAGCAGAATGTAGCAAAACCTATGAGAGATGGTCTTTTATCGAATGGGAATACATTGAAAACTTTATAAGAGCTATGGAGATCAAACAAGAGGACGTGTGGAACAACACATTCCTTCCTTTTGGGGACATAGATTGCTTCTTCAATCAATTAGACACCCACATCAAGATCTCTTCAAATGATACAATGGAAATGAATTATGAAGGAATGCCTAATGAATATGCATCTCAAAAACCTATGTGAAGTTGCGCTCAGTTGAAATCTCTGACGACAATTACTTTGAAGACAGTTTAAAGGCATTCCATTGATGTCATACTTATCTGGGAGCCGGAGATGGACATCTATTGATGGGACACACTAGGATTTGAATAACTCCGTAGAAATGTTATGAGGTAGCTTGCCAAATAACTCAAATTGTTGGGGATGGAAAATCACTGTATCTACAATCGTTCCAGCTGAAGACAGAGAATACCAAGTTAATGATGATGAAGCCCTTCAGTATTCTTCCTCCTCGCCTCCCTCGCCTTGATCGGTAATTGAATTTCTCACGCTCTGTCAGCTGCTCGATACCACAAGAATAATGAGATGAGTCAACCATGGAATACATAATGAAAAATCCATAGTTGATCACATGTATTGAATGGATGCAATGGCTCTCATTGTTTCAGATGTTTCTGGGATTAATAGAGGTGTGTAGTTGGAAATTGTTCATGATATTGCTAAAGCTATTGTTGGAGACATTACTAGCAACAGTTCCAATATATTTCCGACTGCAAGGCTCCCACCATTTTTGTTGGTGAAGGCATCACCGCTCGACGCAACTTCAGTCGCCATGTTTGTTGGCTACATCACAAATCACATTGTTCCCGACGATATTGCTTCCTTCTACACTACTTCCAAATGTTGTGAGATTGAAGATATCTCTCATAGACCATCCAACAACTAGTGATGGAGGAAATCCTATGTTTCACGCAGAAAGAGTAGGAATTGAACCGAAACATAACAAGATGCGGGAAATAAGGCACGCATTTAGAGACAAAGTGAATTGATAGTCGTTTAGCAAACCAGAGGAGGTGAACGGTCGATTAGGTTAGGGTTTTACGCAAGTAGAGAGTTTTTTGGAATAGAAAGCTATGGGCAGTCTTATCAATGAATAGACACCAAAGATGGAAAACTAGTAGGATGAAAGATGGAGGAACATTTATATAGACGAGAATGAAAAATGCCTCTAGACAACTCAGCTATGGATAAATATCATAGCTGAGAAGGAGCGATATGCGGAGGTTGTGGCTAGGGTTCTGGTACAGCCACAGTCGCAGCCTGTAGTTGATGCAGATGGAGGGTGTCGAGTTCGCTGGGATCGTCGGGTTCGCTGGGATCATCGGGTTTCGCTAGCCGCTCCCCAGAAATATCCAAGGATATGGACGAGCGGGGTTTCAAGTCCGGCGACGGCACCAAAGGAATCTGCGTGCAAACTGAAGGTTAGATCTCGGGCATGAGTCTTCACTGTATTTTCTATCGGTGTATTCGGTTGTCGTTTGAACTGATGATAGTTTCGTCATTGAGTAGACTTTAACAAGCTCGACGATGTGCAATCCGTGTTGAAGCCAGGCGGGGAGCGGATCGAGGGCTCTGCGGCTAGGGTTTTGTTAGCCACATCTCAGAAAACTCCAGGGAGATGGGCGAGAGAGGTTTCATGTCCGGCGGGAGGACGCTTCCATTAGCTGTGGGGGATGGATTTTTTCCCTTTGGTAAGGTTTGTAGGTTTTTTTTTCGATCTTTTTTATTTTAT